>OX578144.1:8841069-9098569 GCA_951213105.1 Amaurobius ferox
GTGGCGAGAACCCAATTGCGCAAAATTATGTTTAACTGGAACGCTATAATATGACACTAAGTTATATAATGTGCGTTGTATAACTTATATACCTCTAGGTGGGGCAGTCCAGTGGGTAGCTCGCGGGGATTTCACTTTGACGATCCGAGTTAGTTCCGTGTTTCAGACAAAAACTATCTCCGTGTTTACGCGGAGTACGGGACGTTAAATATATGGGTCCGTGAGTCTTTCCGAGAGGTCGGTGGTAGGGGAAGGACGGCACGGTCCCTGTGGATGCCGCCCCCACTGTGCCTCGGTCTAAGTTCGGTAACACGTCCCGGCCGTCCAAACAGAAACCTTACACCTTCGTGTAGTTCGGACGGCCTTAGTCAAAGAAGAAAAAATGATGCACCTCTTATACCACTATATATTTAAATACACATTAATCCTCTTCTGAAACTTCTTCTTTTATATTTCGTAACATTATCATGATAAAATTATTTTTCTCTTAAATCCACATCTTGAATTTTGTATCGACAATAAAAACGATCAAATTACCATCATCTTCCAACATGTTCACTGCAACATATAATTTCCCTATGACCACACTGTGCCATATTTCTCGATAACGATGAATACACATTGGAAATGCATCAACAATCGATGTAACTCCACCACAAAATGATAGTCCTGCTCCGTTACTTTAATGTACAACTCTTTCTTAAACATATAAAACAAATGAAGCATCTCAAGGCTTTAGTTTTTTTTTTATCTTTATCTCCTCTTTATACAATCCTCCTATCCTAATTTGCACTGTGTTTCACAATACCTTCGTAATGGTCCTTGTTTATGCAAAGAAACCTTTAGATTTTGCAAGATTATATATATTATGTAACATGTGCCTTATTACAGTTAACTGCAATGGCTATTCTTATTGGCATGGGAGGAGCTAAACTGTAAGTGCGAAAGTCATCCCCAAAACAATGCGTCGTTTAGATGGGGGTTTTACAGAAAGGTATCAGAATGCTTTTTAACTGTTACTTGGCTTTTACATTAAATATAACGGTATATTTAATGTTTTCTGTTTTGTATATATGATAGAAGTATATAAATCGTTGCCATTGCTATATCATGTTACTGCTTCCATTACTACTTGTTTTTATATGCCTTGTTCGTAGATCTATGAGAAGCTTGAATTTGAAAATTATTTTAAAATATGGAATCACGCACCAAATTTCGAGCGAAAAAATCTCAAATAAAAATATAGCCAAAAAATAGAGTTTTCATAAAAACATAACTCAAATTTTCGAATTTTCTCAAGATAAGTACGCTCAGAGATGTTGCTCTGTACGAGAAAATAATCCTAGTACTAATCCAATGTTGGACCAATATGAAATCTGATGTGGGCAGCATATGACTTTCCCTGCAGACTTATATTCACGTTCTCTTTATTTTACTTAAATTTAATTATCTTTTAATTTAATTTTCATTCTCATTTGGTAACTGGACTTATTTTCAAAGGTGGCGTAGATAAAATACGAAAAAAATAAAATATCTCGGGAACGGCTAGTCCTAGTGTAATGGGGTGGGTAATATTTTTTTCTTCGTTACAAATTACGTATAAATCAAGCATTTAATGGATATATTTGAGCATACGCAGATTTTTATTTTAGATTTTGAAGATTCTTGTGGGCCATTTTTCAAAAAAGATAAGTTACTTTTCCCGAATCGTACCAAAATCTAATCAGCACCAGAGTAACTCACAAGCGACTTATCCACCGAATTTTGTGAAATTCGGTCCATTAGTCTTTCATCTAGATTGAATATAGGCTTTTGCGGGCCGTTTCGCAAAAAAAGGCAGGTTATTTTGTCCCGAATGGTACCCAAAACTAATCAGCACCAGATTCGCCCACAAATGACTTACCTCCCAAATTTTGTGAAATTCGGTCTATTAGTTTTTTTTTTGTTAGAGCGGATACAAAATCTGCACGGACAGACAGACACACAGGCACACACACAGACGTCATGCTAAAAATGGTTTTTTCGTATACTAGAGGTCTCGAAACGTGTCGATCCGTCGAAAACTCGAGTTGCGATTTTCGACATGATTCCAATACTTTCCCTATACATTACCATGTATTGCAGGGAAAGTAAAAATACACTGAAGCTGTAGACACAAGGGTACACTAGAGCTGTAGAAACAAATGTACATTAGAGATGTAGAAACAATGGTACACTGGAGCTGTAAAAACAAGGGTACATTAACGTTGTAGAAATAAGGGCACACTAAAGCTGTAGATACAAGGGTACTTTAGAACTGTAGTAACAACGGCACACTGGAGCACCAATGGTAAATTAGAGTTAAAGAAACAAGGGTACATATTAGCTGTAGAAACATTGGTGCAGTAGAGCTGAAAGTACACTAGAGATGTAAACACAAGGTACACTAGAGCCACGGAAGCAAGGTTACACAGAGCAGTAGAAAAAAGGGCACATTAAAGCTGTGAAAATAAGGGTACATTAGAACTGTAGAAACAAGGCTACACTAGAGCTGTAGATACAAATGAACATTTGAGGTGTAGAAACAGTGGTAAAAATAAATTTAGAAACAATGGTACAAAAAACTTAGATACAAGGGTACACTAGAGCTGTAGAAACTTATTATAGTCTCAGTATCTCAATACATAGATCTCCCTTCATTTCCGATTAATACCAAAATCTTATCAGCACCAGAGTATCGCACAAGTAACTTTTCAACCAAATTTTGTGAAATTTGGTCAATTAGTATTTTAGCTAGAGTGGATACATGAAAATTTTAAGGGCCATTTCGCAAAAAAAGGCGGGTTCTGTTTTTACGAATCGTACCAAAACCTAATCAGCATCAGGGTCATACCCAAGTGACTTACCTACTAAAATTTACGAAATTCGGACAATTAGTTTTTTAGTTTGAGTGGATACAAAATCTGCACAGACAAACACATAGACACACACACAGACGTCACGCTAAAAATAGTTTTTTCGTATTCTAGAGCTCTCGAAACGCGTAGATCCGTCGAAAACTCGAGTTGCGATTTTCGACATTATTCCAATACTTTTCCTATACATTACCATGTATTGCAGGGAAAGTAAGAAGCGGACATTTTGACGGAATTGACCTAATATTGGCTTAAAATATTAGGACAATATTACGCCAATATTGGCGTTTCATTGGAAATATTTCCAATGTAACACCAATATTGAATGCTACTAGAAAAGTATTATATATGGTTAAATACATTTTACTTTTTTGTTTTTAAAAATTTTATATAAAAAAATTACAGTAACTTATTTTCAGAAACAATTTTTACGATATTTTGCATTTCGAGGCAATTCATTTTAAATCTTGTAAAACTATTTTATGTCCGATAAGTGGTAAATACCTTAACAATTCCTTACAATATACCTTAGCAATTATTATTACAACAATTATTATTACAATTATTATTACAACAAATATTACCTTAACAATAGTTCAAATACCTTAACAATTCAACTTCCTAAAATTGCATATATTCGACTATTGCAGAATTATAATTCAGTGTTATTTGTTTCATCACTGCCGATAACTACATGCTTTTCTGTATTTTTTAATATTTCACCACTGTAATTGTTTTTAAATATATTCTATTCATACGAACTGGTTTACAGTGAAAAATTTAACGCAAATAATAAAAGCAAGAACGATCAATCATGCTTAAAGCATTGATTATGAAACACTTTCCAACTTCAATGCAATTTTATTTAAACAAGTCTAAAATGCAATACATTCCTCGGTAATATTTTAAAACTTATCACAATACTACATTAATTTATTACATTTGAAAACTTAAACCTTCATCGAAAAAAATGAACTTTATTCAAATGACGGCATTGAAATATAAATTGCCTGGTTTAAACATCTCTAAAATGCGATACATTCCTCGGTAATATTTTTAAAAATATCATAATACTACGATAATTTATTATATTTGAAAACTTCATCGGAAACAACTGAAATTCATTCAAAAGACGTCACAGGAAAAATAACACGCCTAGATCTCTGTATAAAAACAGCATTTTATTCATAACATTTTCCCATTCATTTCATTCATTACAATACTAAAATAATTTATTTTATTTAAAAATTAAGATTGTGGAGCTACAAGTAATTAAACTCTATGCGTAAAACTTCATCGAAAAAAATCGTCCTTCTCTTTGTACAATCAATGAATATTTCATTCATATCAGCTACGCAGACTCCATGGACTAATTGATTTTGTGTTAAAGAAATACCGCAATTCTAATACAACTAATTCTACATATTTTGCTATTTACATTTTACATAGGTGAAAAATAGGCTTCGTTGTAGAAATGATCAAATTTGGATGATCATTTAAACTCAAATATATTGTAATTGCGTTGTTTCAGTATGTAGATGCACAGAATTTAAGCAAAAATAAAGTGGTTTTAGGACGGATATAACACTTAATATAAATTAAAAAGAACTTAAAAAATCACGATTTTGAGACAAGATGAATGCCATATATCATTTTGAAGTGGGTCACGTGATCTTTTCATATCATGGTCACGTGATCGCTTCATATAAGAGGTGTAATTATTATTTTAATTTTTATTTAAAAAACTACTGAAAATTTTTCGCTGAATTTTTTTTTATATATTTTATGGAACGAATTGAATATTACATAAAATTTTTGAAGCAATTTGTGAATTTTAAATCCGCTTAAAAAATGTTTGAAAAATTAGGTCCCATAGGGCTCAATGTATTTCATTTTTTCAACCCGGGTTCTATCCAAAACCAATTAGGTGATATTATTCATTTATATTCCTAAAGGTCCTACAGACCGTCTGAACAACATACTAAAATTTCATTTTGATTAAGTCATTTTTACGGCAGTTATCATGCTAACGGACAGACAGACATACAGAATGAACAAAGTCATAAACACTTTTCAACTTTGTTGTAAAGTGATAAAAAATGAGCACACGATGACTCGGAAATAATATATCCTTCATCAGTTCAAAATGCCTGTACCTCATACCTGCCAAATCTCCCGATTTTTCCGGGAGTCTCCCGAATTTTGAAGCAATCTCCCGAACCTTCGAAAAATTCCTAAATCTCCCGAATTTTTACAATAATCGGAAAAAATCCCTACAAAAGGGATTTTCCTAAAAAAATCCCTATGCAGACGTGCCAACTCTCCGGATTTTGGTCGGAGACTCCAGATTTTTCATTACTTCTCCGGCCTCCGGATTACTAACGAAATTCTCCGGCGTTTTTTGTTGGAAATTTATCAATTAACCAGACATGGTATAATTCCTCGAAAACACCAATTTTCCGCATTTTTAGCACTGATTTTTATCATTCCCGGGATCGTAGCAAATCCATAATTCAATGCAGGGTAATGCCAATCAAATTAACGGAGATTTACGGCCGCGTGTATTGTAAATTAAGATCTCGATCGCTTATTTTATGAAAGTAATAAACATACTTCTTCAAAGGTTATTGAGCATAAATCGCTAAAATGTTATTTTGTTAATTAATTTCGCATAAACACGGCGATTGCGCAATTCAGTTTGTTTTCATGAATCGCCGAGAGTACAATAGTATCTTTTTCCATCCATCTCAATCTTCTAAATATTGCATTTTTGATTGACTGAACTAGCTTATTTTCATATTCTGATTAATTATTATGGTTAATTTCTTAATTATTTTCGCATAAATAATGCGATTGCGCAATTCAGTTGCTTCGCTTGAATTGCCGAGAGTAAGTTAGTATCTTTTTCCATCCATCTCCATCATTTAAATGTTGCATATTAGATTGACTAAACTAGCTTATTTTCATATTATGTCTAATTATTAAGGTTAATTTTTTGATTATTTTTGCATAATACAAATTTTTCTATTTTGAAAAATCGATATGAACTCTGTGAAGGGATAGTGAAGAATTTAGGAGTTCTTAAAAAAAGCAAAAAGAGCTACTACTTTATTTTTAAGTAGTAAGAAGGATTGAATTTGACATTTTTTAATTATATAGAACTTTTACGTGCTGTATTTTTACATACCAAAAGATTTCTTTTATTCAATATTTTATCTGCAGAGAAGTGTTTCTGTGTCAAAGACATGTGAATGATTATTAAACAGTAACCAATGACATTTTTCTTTATGCATCATATTCAGTGTAATGAGCATTGTTATAGACTCTGATGAGAATAACTCTAACGAATGTGCTTATTTTTTAAAAGATGATTTAATTCTTCTGTATTCGTTGAAATTAAATTGTGTTTATAGATACAATACAGATTTTTTATCATATTTGTCTATTTTTTATGGTGCAGTTTTGTAGTAGAGGGAAAAAATCCCTATTCTGTCTTCAAAATTCCCTTTTATGCTTTCTGTAAAAAAAGAAATTGTTATCGCGCTGTGCGATTTTTCGATTTTTGTCGCGAATTGCAAATATTTAAAAATCTCCCTAATTTTCATTTTCCAAGGTTGGCAGCTATGCTGTACCTAAACACCCCAAATATGCCCAAGATTTTGATCTACAGTTTTTGTAGCGATGAAGAAAATCCTAATGATTTCCGAAACGTATGTATAAGTACCTTTTCTTCTTTATTTGTGCCACATTCTACATTATGAATCAGTTTATTATTGATTGTGTATTTTAAATAATTTATATAACTCACCCTTTACTTAACTCATATAAGCGTCCTGGTTCCGTTCTACAAACCCAAACGGTAATCATGGTGCATGATTGGAGATATTGCTGATCTTCATTCATTTGTAAGTGTTAGTTTAGATGCCGATACGCTAATTTCCATGTGTCAGTGCTTAAACTGTTTGGCCACCATGAACGAAATGTGTGATATATTTCACGGCTTACGTTTTCCAACATATATTAACCATCTGGATGAAACTGTTTTTACTTTTTTTAACAGTACATAGCATGCAGTATGACGGGTAAAGTTTTGTGAGAAAGTTAAAAACCAAATATTCGGATTTTGATGGATCTGCAAGTTTTGAGCGTATTTTAAGACTAATACACCATTTTTACTTTTCTTACATACATAGTATAATGCATAGGTTTTCGAAGGAAGAACCCGTTTTAAGATCTCTGAAATTGAATCGAACGTTTATGAGGTCTGTGTGCATGTGTGCATGTATTTAAATATAAGTATAAGTGCGCGTGTGTGCATGTTAGTGGGAGTGTGTATATGAGTGTGTATCCATGAGTCTGTGGGTAAGGTCTGTGGGTATCCGTGAGTAAGTGATATCTCACTACTAAGGTGATTAAAATTAGGTAAGGTTATTGCAATCAGTGAATACTGGAACCCTATCGATGTTAAACATGATCAAATCTTCGGATCCAATCCCATCCTCTAATTTTCGAATGAATATTTGAAAAATCATTAGGAATTCAGAAGCGACGATAATATTAAAAGATTTCTTAAGTAATTTATTGATAGAAATCAAATGGTACCCACTTTAGAAAGCTAACACGAACCATTTTCGAAATATAGCATGTTTTTAAATAAATTTATCGAAAAGTTACATAAAATTAAAATAAGCAGCAAGTATCCTACAATAGTTTGAACATGGCGATAAGTGTAGAAGACCCAGACCGTCCGACTCATCCAGAGGACATGAGCAACTATTTGGACGGCCGGATATGGCGATAAGTGTGGCAAAATATCGCCAACTTCGTGCCTTTTCGAAATTTTTGCCAAATTGACGAAATCGTTGTTAAATTCACAAAAAGGACATTTAATTTACTAAAATTAACTAAGAGCGTTGTCCTTTTCAATTTCTTCATCGCTGAAGAGCCATGAAAAATTAGCCACATACCTTAAACTGCGAAAATGGTATAAATAATAATACTAATAATATGAACGTTTAATATAATTTAAATGCTCGTATACAATAAGTGTGTGTAATAAGTTATATAGGGCTGATATATAAATATCTTGAATCCGACTTTTACATTTAGAGAATTTTGAAGATTTAAAACTATACAATTTTGTCCAAAGCGTCAGTGGGAGAAACATGGTAGTTGATTTACATATCTAATCCAATTAGCAATTTAAAATAGTTTTTGTCACTATAAATAAGTCCTTGTAAATTAGAAATTTACTTATGTGTGAAATTTGATTCGAACCTGCTCATCGTATTTTTCAAAAATCTAATAAACTTAAGAGTTCCTGAATTACGTACTGAGTGTTTCAAAAAGACTGCATGACTGAATTTTTCTTGAACGATTGGTCGTAGACCCATGTTTCCAATTAAAACAAAAATGTCCTAATTAAGGTAAAATAACATCACATGAAAATTTTGATCATGTGGCATCTTTTAATAAGAAATTAGAAAATGCACCTTTTTACTTGCCCCTTAGGAAAAAATGTGAATTATAAAAATATTTTCTATAACCCAATTAGTTAAACAAAAAAGTTCCATTTCCAAAATTATCCGAAATAGCTCTAACAAATAGTTAGAGTTTTCGATGGATAATTGGGGGTTGTATATAAAGCGTGTGTTAAAGATAGGACATGTTTTGGAATGTAAATTTTATTTAACGAAATTCAAGTGTTATACTACTTCTGAAATCTATGTTTTTACTTTCCTTATATACATAATGTATAAGGAAAGTATTGTAACAGGGTCGAAAATTCGAATTCGAGTTTTCGACGGGAGAGCACGTTAAAAGCATCCCTGATGATGAATCAAACATTTTTGAGGAGATGCCTGTGTGTGTGTGTGTGTGTGTGTGTGTGTCTGTCAATGAGACTTTGGAGAGGATGTCTCACGAATGAATGGAGTGATTCAAATGAAATTTGATACAAAAATCACAATCTGTGAATACTAGAAGCCTATTGTTTTTAAATGCAATCGAATGTTCAGAACCCCCCCCCCCCCCAAATTTTTGAGTGAAATTTTGAAAAAATCATCAAAAAATCAAAACCTTTAATAAAGTTACACAAGTAGATATTTATTATGTAAATTTTCCTTAGAAAATGATTGACATAAACTTTAGAACTTTAGCATGAACCGTTCTCGAGATAATGCACATTTTTCAAATAAATATATCAAAAAATCCCTTAAATAGAAAAAAAATATATATATATATATATTAACCGTTGAGAAACATGTTCACTTTTCATATGTATTATCATGCGATAAATTGGGTGACATCATTCTCGTGGATCTAGCTCGTTCCATTCATGAGAAAAGATACTTTGAGTAATACTTTTGTATTTGAACGCCAATAGTCATTTATCTATTATAAGAATAACTTATGTCTCCGTCCATAACGCTTGGCGAGATTTTGGCGATAAATTTGGCGGAATGTCGCCAACTTGGCGACTTTCCGCCATGTGTTACCAAATTAACAAAAATCTCGCCAAATGGATAAAAATGACTCTAAATCAATGAAAATAACGACTCATTGACGAAAATGCAGTACCTTGGAAAGAATAAAAGTATCTACTATATGAATAACCTATTTTTTTACTGTAAAAGTAGTATTGCATGATATAAG
Organism: Amaurobius ferox; assembly: GCA_951213105.1. Classification (NCBI taxonomy): domain Eukaryota; kingdom Metazoa; phylum Arthropoda; class Arachnida; order Araneae; family Amaurobiidae; genus Amaurobius; species Amaurobius ferox. The sequence continues at coordinate 8,850,618 of OX578144.1, forward strand.
GAAAGTCATGTGCTGCCCACATCAGATTTTTTTTTATTATAATCGGGTCAAATTAAATTAAGCCCTAAAATTTTGCCAATTTTGGGAGGGACAATTTTACCTATTAGATAACGGAAGATTTTAAATAAATAAGAAATAATTTTAGTAATTGGAACTGTTTTGTAGAAAGTTGGTATAAAAATTAAGTTTTATACTTTTTTTACTAAAACGTATCATATGACAGAAACTGTCCTAGTGTGAAAGTCTACTTTATTCGAAGAATTTTTTAAATTGGAGTCATGTGTCTGCGACAAAACATTTAAGAAGCACTTCTTTGTGCAGTACTTTTTCTTTTACAGAAAGATTACACGACTGAATATACCTTAAACGAAAGATCTCAGACCCATATATAATCCAAGATATTTCTCACAAGATAATCGAATATATATAAATATGTCACATCATAGATTTCGCGTGGGCAAACATTTTATTCTAAATAGTTTATCCAGGTATATACAAGGTATTTGCCAAATATTTTGCCAGACTATTCGTACTAGAATTAAAATTAGGAAATATTTGAAATGCGCCATTTGGTTCTGTTACGCAAATCTAGGCGATGATCGTGTTTGGGGCGTTGGATATTTCGCGTATCTTCTTCGTAGGTGTGAGTTTAGATATCTACAAATCTCACTTTCACATGCACTAAGATCAATATCTTAATTTCCTTGCATTCCTGAACACAAATTTCCAAACGGTTAACTCCAGGATGTTATTTAATTTTAAAGAGCTTAAGCAGATATTTATTTATGTCTTGAGTCTTATGAAAATAGTTTGGGCAAATACAGAAATAGATCAAAGCGATACAAAAACAAAATCAAGTAAAGTGGAACTCACCTCGATTTTTTTCAGGCCATAATCTTTTTTTTACGCAGCGTGTGATATTTGGAGAGGGAGGCGGGAGGGATTTCACAAAAAAATTGGTAAATATGTATTGTTCTAAATATTCCCAATTATAGCATATTACCCTTTATTTTAAAGAGCATGGAGCATGGAAATATCGTTCGATTGATACCAACTGTGATAATGTACCCCCGTGGGATAACTTGACTCCCCCTCCCCAAGAAGAAAAACTCTGATGTGGGCAACACATGACTTTCCTTATAGAATGCAATGAATTTACTACTTTTACAGTTAAAAAAATGTTATTCTTATAGTGGATACTTATATTCTTTCCAAGATATTGAATTTTCTTCAATTAGTCGTCATTTTCATTGATTTAGCGTCATTTTTACCATTTGGCGAGACTTTTGTTAATTTGGCAACAATTAAAAATGTCGCCAAATTGGCAACATTCTGCCAAATTATTCGCCAAAATATCGTCAAGCGTTATGGACGGAGAAATAAATTATTCTCACAGCAGATAAATGACTATTGGCGTTCAAATACAAAAGTATTACTCAAAGTATATTTTTTCCTGAGTGGAACGCGCTAGTGCCACGAGAATGATGTCACCCAATTTATCGCATGGTATTACAAATGAAAGGTGAACATGTTTCTCAGTAGGAAATATTTTTTTTTATTTTATATGACTTTTTGATATTTTTTTAGAAAAATGTGCGATATCTCGAGAACGGTTCATGTTAACATTCTAAAATTTATGTCAATCGTTTTCTAATGAAAAATTACATAAGAAATGTCTATTTGCGTAACCCTATTAGCGGTTTTGATTTTTTGACGATTTTTTCAAAATTTCACTCGAAAATTTAGGGGGGTTCTGAACATCGATTGCGTATAAAAACCAGCTTTCAGTGTTTTGGCTTCCAGTGTTTACGGATTGTGATTTTTGTACCAAATTTCGTTCGAATCGGTCCATTCGTTCGTCAGTTATCATCTCCACAGACTCACTGACACACACACACACACACACACACACACACACACACACATACACACACAGACATCACTCCAAAAATGTTTGATTCGTGATCAGACATGCTTGAAACGTGCTCTCCCGTCGAGAATTCGAATTTTCGACCCCGTCACAATACTTTCCTTTTACATTTTGTATATAAGGAAAGTAACAAATAACGTCCCTAACACAAAAATTGTATCATGACTATTGTTCACTAAAATAATTGAAACTATTAAGTTTCGTGATCATTGAGTCTTAAATAACCTATTTTATACATGAGTATATCAAATTTTGACATATGCTGAGATGTTAGAAAAATATAAAATTTCAAAGTTTTCCTCAAATTAAAATAAAAAGAACTTCTATCTAGTTCTATATTTTTGTTAACAAAGCAGAATATAAAGTTTCATGAAAATTAATAAATACCTGTGGCAGCAATGTTGTGCACAATAAATCGACCACAGACAGCCAGACAGAGAATCTGGCGGGCGCCTCTCCAAAATAGTCGAAAGTGTTCAGGAGGTCCTAAAACATATATTAACATTAAAATCGCGAAATCAAAAATGTTCGTTAAAACAGTACTTTCACTATACTTTGTATCAGAAAGTAAATATAGTCAGAGCGAAACAAAAACTCTTGTCACTTTATAGAAGTGCCATAAAATGTCTATTATGTGAATTGTGTAGACATGTAGCTACCTATACAAATTCCATGGTCTGTTGACTATGAGAATTCTATAACTATGCCTGTTATACCATTTGCATGGTCACATTGACTATGTGAATTGTATTACCATGCCTGTCAATTAAATTACATGACCATGCCTGTCACTTAACTTACATGGCCATGCCTGTCACTTAAATTACATGCCCATGCCTGTCACTTAAATTACATGGCCATGCCTGCTAGACCAAGTACTTGTTCATGTCTATTAAACGAATTACATGATCAAGCTGGCTGGGTAAATTATGCATTTTTAAACAATTTGCATTTTCAGCAATATTTATGACAATTTTAACGTAGGCTAGCAATATTTATGACAATTTTAACGTAGGCCAGCATTATTTATGTCAATTTTAACAATTTAACGTTTGTTAGTAACAATATCAATACAAATATTGAATATAAATTGTCTCCTGATAAAGTAAATATATTTGGCTTGCTTGGGGTTTAAATCGGTGAATTACCTTTCATAGTTATGTTTGTTGAGTATCAGTAATACCGAATTCTGGACATCATACATTCAAACCATACTCTCAGCAAACTTTCCAACCTTTTCAATCCCCCAATTTCCAACTTTATTTTTCTTTGCTAAAATCAATAAAATTGATAGAAAAATTTGAGTAACTTTATAGAACAAATGAAAGTTATCTGCATCATACCGTAGCAAACAAACTATTTCCAGAAATCTTTTAGCGGAACGACAAAGAACAGTATCAGAATTGCATTAGGGCTGCTGTGCAAATGACTAAACAATTACAAAACATGAGTCCCCTCACTTTTTATCAATTCCGTTCTGTTAGTCCTGTGCACTCTCCATGCCTAATGTTTGAGAAAGTTTAGATAAGAGTAATGAAACAAAGAGGCACTGCACCATCCGAGAATCAAACTAGACAAAAAAAAAGCTCTGCTCTAAAATGTAAGATGGCTAGATTTCTTTGTTTCCTATTCCTGCCATTAGTTACACTCGGGGAAAATATTCCAACAAATTTATCACACTTGATGTTCCATGCTCGAGGGTCATAGACCTCCGTCTTAGTTAGCTCTGCATCATTTTGCAACATACACTAAATAAACTGATATTTAAAATACATAGTAACTAAATAGGAGAAGTATAATATGTATGCAGTTATGTCACTTTTAGCATCAAAATAGGGTGTACATTTTCTTAATGGTTATTTTGGAATTATAAACTATCAGAATGCCATAAGAGACTCCAAAAACCTTGAAAAATATTTTAAACTAGTATTTAAGCATTTAAAAAACAAGGAATCTAACTCTCTTAAAAATTAAATTGCACGTTTTTTTATAAAGTTTTATTTTTTAAATAATACACAATATATATATATATATATATATATATGTATATCCCTTAGCATCGAATATAGTCGTCATAATGAAAAATCGATAACGTTCCTTTCTGTCCGGTGGGGCAAAACTATAAGTCTGCAAAATTTCAGTCTGTAGGTCACCGACAGCCTTCTGAAGGGTATGGGATATCGTTCCGAACCCCATTGTGACCGACCCTAAAGAATAATTTGAAAACTGAATGCATTTTTATTATGTCCCGTGGACGATGCATAAAAGTTTAAAGGCTTAACCTTCTAGGTCAGTATAAGGATCCTGTAGAGTCGGTTTTCATAACCCTTTACGCACATCCTGTATAAAGGATGGAAAACCCGTCTGAGTTGTCCCCTGATCAAAAAAATAAGTGTTCAAGGAGTCAGCCTCATTTCTTATGGGTTTCGGGAGAGCCTGAACATACATACAAGAACGTGACTTTCTCCGTACCTGATGAGGAATCAAAATTCTGGCTGCCTTAGGTGTCTATTACTGTCCCGTAGCTGATACTATATGTCTGAAAAGGTTCAGCATTTCAGGTCCCCACGGGACTTCTGAAGGGGCTGGAAAATAAAATAAAACACATTAAACAATAATTATATATAAATTGCCCATACTATACTTTTTGTAAAAGTTTAAATAATCACTCTTACACAATTTTTATTTACTTTCTGTAAACGTTTAAATGACCACTCTTACACATTTTTTATTTACATTCTGTAAACGTTTAAATGACCACTCTTACACATTCTTTTATTTACTTTCTGTAAACGTTTAAATGATCACTCTTACACATTTTTTATTTACTTTCTGTAAACGTTTAAATGACCAGTCTTACACATTTTTATTTACTTTCTGTAAACGTTTAAATGACCACTCTTACACATTTTTATTTACTTTCTGTAAACGTTTAAATGACCACTCTTACATATTTTTATTTACTTTCTGTAAACGTTTAAATGACCACTCTTACACATTTTTATTTTATGTATTATTAGTTTTCTATTAGTAGAAAAGGGAATCTTTTGGAACTAAAGATTGGTTATTTTGATAGTTATTATTTTGTGGATTAAGCTATCCTTACGAGAGCACATGTTTTAAATTTAAAATTATTAAACTTACAATGGAGCAGGCAAAACTATGCGTTTTTTAATGCCTTAATGAGTTACTACATGAATGAGCTCATTTCATTGGAATCGAACAGAAAGAATCACGACAAAAATATATTTTATGATGTTATTATATCGGGTTTACGTTCCTCGTAAAATATAGTATATGTTATATGTAAAGTTATCATAGTGAGGTCATAAAACTGATTGCAATCTTTTAAGGTGGTATCATACGTCTTGATAATATTTGATTGAGAATGAACCATTTTTAACTTCCGTAAATCAATCTATATTCTAATTATGTATTCCTAGAACAAATAAATCGAATTATTTTTCTGGAAAAAAAAGTTATTTGGTCGAAAACACCTATGATTTGTTGATTTTAGAGGAGATGTCTCATGGGATGACTATAAATATTTAGAACAGTTTTCGTAGAAAAAAAGTATAAATTTTAGAAATATTTTAAAAGTAAAATTAAAAGCGAATGATATCATTTATAGGATACTAATATACGTCTTTTTTGAGATATTGCAAATTTTAAATGCAAGTGTACATCATAAACAATTAAATGGTTTGGCTGTTACGAAGTAAGTGATAAGTTCATCAGCACTTGTAGCTAAAAATGAACAAACACGATTACTTAGGAGTTATCTTAAGATCCGTTCCTCTAGATATAATATAAAACTTAATGTCCACGGAGAGAGCGATATCCGCTTTGAGAATTAACCGCTTTCCATGAAATTGCGTATTCTTTTTTCAATCGATAACATCATAAAGTCGTCTTTTTAAGTTATAAGGCAGCTGGATTTTATGTTATGATTTCTCCAACATATCAAAATTTGTTTGTTTGTTTGAAAATTAATGTATCAGATACATTGTTTTTTTGTACATAATGAAAGGAAAACATTTCTCTCAGTTTTCCTTCATAATTCACGAGTTAAGAGGAAAATAATTAAAAACTAAAATGTTTCAAATTAACTTCGCCTATACAGGGTGTCCAAAAAAGATTGAAACGCGCTTTTTTTTACCTGTTGGCGATAAGTCGGCAATGTAAATTGCAAAAATATTGAAATTAAGGTAGGAAATAAGACTACGTTAATGAAATAGTCCTCCCATTAATTTTCAAAAAGTTACACTTTTTAAATTTTTATACGACACCCTTAGACAAATTTGGTTAATTAGAAAATTTTTATTTTTAATTTCACAGGATAATTAAAAAAACCGTATATCTGTATCTTAAAAATCAACTGAATTATAATAACGGAAAAAAATCTGACTTATGCCACTTTTCCCTACCATGTGAAAAGCTGTTTCATCAGAGAAAATAGGGATTATAAACAAATTGACGATGGAAATTGTTTAGATCTAAAATACGTTAATATGTGTCAAATTTTTTTATCACAAATGCATCTAAATAAAGTATTACAGAGACAGAGATCATATAAAGCAGTGGTACAACATAATTACGCGGTTGGGTATCCTATGTATTATCATCCAGTTTTATCATTTTTTGTGATATATCACAAATTTACATTCATAATTTGATATTGTCCCCCTTCACAATGTTTAATTTTTAATTAAATATAACTCGCTCAATTTTAAAGATACAGATATGCGATCTTTTATATTAATGATCTTGTTGCATTAAAAATAAAAATTTTCTGGTTGGCCAAATTTGACTAAGGGGGTCGTTGTTGTTGTTATCCAGACCGTCCGACCTACCAGAAAGGTGTAAGGTAACAGTTTGGACGGCCGGGAAGTGCCACCCAATTTAGACCGGAACCCAGTGGGGGAGTCATCCACAGGGACCGTACCCTCCTTCCTCTACCACCAACCTCTCGGAAGGACTTACGGACCAACATGTTTAACGTGATCGTACTCCGCGTGAACACGGCGGCAGTTTTGGCAGTGACTGGAATCGAACCCGGGCCTACCGAGTGCAACTCCAGCGCGCTAACCAATGGGCTACCGCGCCCCGACTAAGGGGGTCGTGTAAAACTTTAAAAAGCGTAACTTTTTGAAAATTAATGGGAGGACTATTTCATTAACGTAGTCTTATTCCCTACCTTACTTTCAAAATTTTTGCAATTTACATTGTCCACTTATCTCCAACAGGTAAGGAATTAAAGCGCGTTTAATCTTTTTGGGACACCTTGTACAATGTATCGTCGAAAACCCAGACTTCGAATAAATTGAATATAACACTCTGTTTCTTTTTTCTGCACTCACTCTTATTATATTACCCAAAAGAAATATATCCGACTTATACTATGTTTTCATTAGTGACAACATTTTATAATAATTCGCAAGCTCGATCATTTAATTCAATGTCTAACCTATTCTCTTTCATTTCTTTCCAGAATGTTCTAAAACCCAACAGTCCTTCGAACTGGTGACGGGCTTCGTTTTCACCGCTCCGGACGACACAATTGAACTTGTCCCGGGGACGTTACATCTGGTCGAGTGCTTGTCCTACTGCAGGCACAATGAGTCCTGCCGGGCGGTCAATTTTGAGACCGGACTCTGTGTCCTTTTCAGTTCCAGTGCGACCCAGAGACCGGACGCGCTGACAGCATCCCAGTTCCCCGTCTTCACGATATACGCCCAAAAGATATGTCTCGACGGTGAGTAAACTATATTTCTCCTATCAAATCGAATCAATGCCTTAAAAGTTACATTTTGCTTCATCAAGTTCATCCCAATTTCTTACTTTATCGAATAATTAAAAATCTGATGTGGGCAGCTCTTGACTTTCTCTGCAGACTTATATGCACGTTCTCTTTATTTCAATTAAATTTAATTCACTTTTAATTCAATTTTCGTTCTCATTTGATAACTGGACTTATTTTCAAAGGTGGCGTGGAGAAAATACTAAAAAAAAACTAATATATCTCGAGAACGACTAGTCCTAGTGTAATGGGGTTGGTCTTATTATTTTCTTCGCTAAAAATTACGTATTAAACAAGCATTTAATGGATATATTTGAGCATACGTAGCTTTTTAGTTTAGATTTTAACAATTTGTGCGGGCCATTCTGCAAAAAAAAGGCAGGTTATTTTTTTCTGAATCGTACCAAAATCTAATCAGCACCAGGGTGACATATACATGACTCGTCTACCGAATTTTGTGAAATTCGGTCTATTAGTTTTTCAGCTAGAGTGGATACAAACTTTACCAAAACTAATCAGCACAAGACCCGCCCACAAGTGACTTATCTACAAAATTTTGTGAAATTCGGTGTATTAGTTTTTTAGTTAGGGTCGATACAAAATCTGCACAGACAGACAGACAGACACACAGATAGACAGACACGCAGACACACACACAGACGCCACGCTAAAAATGTTTTTTTCGTATTCTAGAGGTCTCGAAACGTGTAGATCCGACGAAAACTCGAGCTGCGATATTTTCGACATGATTCCAATACTTTCCCTATACATTACCATGTATTGCAGGGAAAGTAAAAAGGAGCAATTAGAGTCTTAATGTTCCCTATACATTTAAAGGTGCATAACTTTCTAGCCATTCAATGATATAAACATGGTTAGTGCTTTGTGTACTTACATTGTACTGTGTACACTGTATTTACTTTATGATGTAGGACAATTTTCTATTGAGATTATGGACGCTATGATTCTAACCTTGAGATTATGAATGAGCATCCTCTGAATGTTGAGTGACATGAAACAAATTCTGCCTTTTTATTCAGACTGTAAGATGTTGAATAATTCCACTCCAATCTAAATTAATTTTCAAAATATCTAGAGCCACGATAATGTATCACCACTAGGTATTTTAATGCCAAAAAATATATGACAAATACAAGTTATATTACAAGATTTAAGATAGCCGATTACTATAATACAGGACTTAATATAGCCGATTACTATATTACAGGACTTAATATAGTTGATTACTATATTACAGGACATAATATAGTCGATTACTATATTACAGGACTTAATATAGGCGATTACTATATTACAGGATTTAAGATAGCCGGTTTTTGACCTTCTGTAGCTCTTGAGCTATTCAAGATATCAAAAAGTAGTGAGCATTGTTGGAATCGTCGACAGGAAATTGACTGACGGTGTTTGTTGAATATAAATAAAATTTGAAGAGACATACAATAATGTAAAAGTCCTTGAATCGAAACTTTAAAATTCTCCTGCTTCTTTTTCTTTTTATTATTCTTCCAGAAGTCCACTCTACAACCAAAACTATATTTCGGAAATTTTCACAGAAGTATTATGGAATATACCTCATGAAAAAATTCGACATTTTTTTTAACTTGTTAATATGAATACAGTCGTTTAAGCTTCAAAAATTTTTTAATATGCTTACGCAATGGATAAAGATTGGCACTTACTAAATGGATAGATATGGAATGTTCTACTTGCGAATTTTCTACTAAAAATGCAGTTATTCAAGAAAATTTCGCAAATTTGTTTGCAAGGGGTACTACGTAATGAAACTTTAGAAATATGCAGTGATTACAGACGCACTTTCCAATTTGAAAGACGCGTAAGAATTTGCATAAAGTTAGGTAATCATGACTGAGGTTTTCCAATATTTGCTATTTTAGGGTTGTCGACACTAAAATGTTCTAATTTTGAATGAATGCAAAACAAATTTATTCTCTCATGTACAGATTTGAAATTCTGTGGACGAATAAATGTTTTAAGAACATTTAAAAAAATACGCATACGCACGACTTTACGAATACTTACATATTGGGATGCGGCATACATAAATGTGAAAAATATGTGAAAGAATTCAAAATGTACTTCTCAATTAGTTAGAGACTTGTAATCGGATATGAAGTAAGATTGTTCACAAACATTACTGAAAAAATGCAGCTATTCAGTAATTTTATTCAGGGGTTGCTACACGTCAAAATATCCAACTTTTCAAATAAATGCAAAAAAAGATATATTTCAGCGAGATATTATATATATATATATATAGTTCATTTGACATTTTGTAGACATGTAAATATTTCAAGAAAATAAATAAAAGCAATATATAAAGCACAAAACCAGCCTATACGAAGGATTTCAAAAATACGGAAGACACTCCCATTTCAGATACAAGCATCCATGTATCCGTTTCACGCTTATTATAGACATAATAAGAACTGAACCGATCCATGGATATTGGTATCTGCAATGATAGTATCTTCCATATTTTGAGAACGTATTTTGAGACATAATAAGAACTGAACCGATCCATGGATATTGGTATCTGCAATGATAGTATCTTCCATATTTTGAGAACGTATTTTATAAGCGGTTTTTGCGTTTCATGAGCTTTATAGCTTTGTGTGCCATGAGTTAAATTATAAACGGATTTTATGCCAGCAACTTGGAATGGCTGAGATTGCCAGTCCCCTTGAAGTTAGCAAAAAGTGTGTCTTACAGCAAGTTTCTTGCTGCTATTCCAAATATCGATCAACTATTCCGCAATGACAAGCGCATAATAAGCGCTATACGTGTAACTAAGATGGATACGTGTAATATTGCATTTTAAATATCAGTTTGTCTGTAACACTTGGTGACGCATTTGGCAAACGTAGCCAATAATTTAGCAAAATATTTTCACCTTGGTGATATTTCGTCCCAGATTGACAAATATATTGTTAAAATTGCAAAATGACGTTACATTAATGAAAATTACGCTTAATTGATGACGTAAGTATTAAGGTATTTTAATATATGGTCTATATCGCTTATTGAGGATGCTATTAATATTTATGATTGTTTATTTAGAGTTGCGCGAAGTACAAGTTAAATGAGTAATTTGAAATAGTTTTACATGTTGTCATCCAGAAAATCGCCAAATGTACATTTCAAGGATAAAAATACAGTGGCGTGGATCTTATACATTATATTTTGACGGTAAAACTAGTAAATTAATTGCATTGTATAAGGAAAGTCATGTGCTGCCCACATCAGATTTTTTTGTTTCATCACCAATGTAATATTTTTATTCAAAATGCGTATTTAATATGTATATCCTAATTACAAATTTAATTGCATGAAATAATTCAATTCTTATAAAAAAAATACTTTTGATACCACTACAGCGTAATTAAAAACGTTCAAATACAAACATTTAAAAATATTTTATTTTTTTCATCAAAGAGAGAGTTTCCTTTTTTTCTTATACGGCATTCATTGAAGTAATAAAAAAATTGGCGTAATTAATTAAGATACCTTGTGTCTTATTGGAAACATCGTAACAAGTATTTTAAAGAAACGCATATTTTCAAATGAAATGTATTTTACTCTTTAAAATATCTCATTAGAAATATACTTCAAGAAATGATCTGCATGTTCATTCTCTCCCTACAATTCATAGTATATGCATAGGGAAAGTATTGTAATGAAGTCAAAAACCCTAATTCGAAATTTGGTTAAATTTATACATTTCGAACACCACACTGTCGCCTGCTCTGAGCTGAAGGAAACCAGCTGCACCGTTAGAAACATAATTGTTCTTGTTATATAGAAAGCATTTAATTATAAACCTTTCTTCACCCAATGCTGGAAACTTTTGGATTAGAATGGAAGGCATTAGTTTTCCTGGTGTTCTGTTTATCCACACAAAGTTTAATTTGAGTTTAAGATAGTTTAATTTTTATTATACAACTACGACCATGTATGTTGCTACTATTACATGAAATGTCTTCACGGTTTTTATTGTCTATCCTCGAGGAAATGTGACGCTACGTTTACAAACAACCATTGACATTGATTGATTATCCAGGTGGCGATACCTTGGTGACAAATTATGTGGCTTTGGCAAAAAAATAGGCAAATTATCAGCAAGTTGGTGACTTTTGGCGAAATTTGGAAACTGCTTAAATTTTATAGATTAGTTCAAAATTTTATGAGCTACGCCAATTTTTTCCAGAAATTCCCACTCATGGTATATAAGGGGGTCATCGCTCAGTTAATTGAGCTTTCGTGAGCCGATTTAAAAGGAACTATGAGTACGGCAGTGAATCAGAATATAATATTTTGTTTTGCAAATGAGTTGAGCATGTAATTGCTACTTTATTGTACTTGATATTTGTTTTGTAATAACTAGATTTTTATTAAATGTTTAATGTTACTGTTTACGTTTATGGATATTTTATGTAAAGCAGTAGTTATCAATAAATGCGGATTTATTTATATTCTGATAATACACCTACGATTTTAGATGATACGTCGTAAAATATGCATAAATGGCTTCCCACATAGGCCTGAGTTTCTCCTATGACCACAATTTGAACCAGTCATAGCAATATATTTGTGTAAAGTTTGTATAAAATCAATGTATAATCTCAAGGATTTGTCAATGCTGATCAATGCAAATCGTTGACAAGAAACAAAAGTAAAAAATAAAAAAAATGTTGTATTTAATTACTTTTTCTAATTTTTTTTTCTCAGTCATGATGAATAATTGCATTGCGGCAGACTCTATAACCATCTAAGTATATATTTTTTATCTGAAAAGAAAATATTCGGTACAGAATATCGATCAGATTGTCAGAACGTTATATTCAGGCTGTTTCTTTTTCCCTCTTATTCTTCACTCTGCATCCGTTCATTTGCCTATTATTGTAAATCCCAGTGTTTTAAACACATATATTCATCAATAATTTTCCCATAGACAGACACAAGATTTCGCAAAAATCAACCATATACACTCTATAACAAAAAATCGACGCACCAAGAAGGACTCGTCTGATTTTGATAAAAATTGGTGGATGTGAAGAACATACATAGAAAAAGAATCGATTAAAATTTCAGGACAATTTAATGATTTAATGTTTGACCGTATACAAAGGGAGGAAGTCAATAAGGCGTTGGTCCACCTCTAGCCTGGATGGAAGATGTCACCTGGCGTAGCATAGACCGATAAAGTTCGCGGATGGTGTCCGCGGAATGTCTTGCCAAATTGTATCCAACTGTCGGACTAAATCGTCAACATTCCGGGATGGTTGCAATCGTCTTCCCATGACGTCCTAAATGTGCTCTATGCGAGAGAGATCAGGAGACCTAGTCGGCCAAGGAAGTTTTGGGCAAGCTTGAAGACAATTCATAGCAACACGTGCCGTGTGGGACCGGGCATTATCTTCTTGAAAAGTAAGTCCGAGGTGTCGCAAAAGGAAAGGTAACACAGCCGGTCGTAGAATGTTGTCTACGTACCGCTGTGCTGTCAGTGTGCCAGAAATGAGTACCGAAGACGTAAGATATCCGCAGTCGAAATGCAACAGAAATTTTGACCACCGACTCAGAACCATAATAGAATGTTGCGATTTTTACCCTTGCGAAAAAAGGGCAACAGAAGTTAACAAAAGGCCGACAAAATATGCGGAAAACGTTGCCAGAATGGAATATTTTCCAACTCATAGCAGGGATTTCCAGAACCCCACCTAAACTCACCAAAAATGAAAAAAAAAATATGCTACATCTCTGCCCAATAACGAAACTGATTTTCGGTTTAGAACATTTTGTGTTGGATTGATTTCTCGTACACTAAAATTAATTAAAATACTACTGTATTCTTGTACACGCAATACACTTTAAAAGTCAAATTGCAATTAAGCATCATGTATTGGCACATACAGAGACAATATTTATTTCTTTCCCTCTATATCAACTTCTATTTCTCTCCCATATGTCTCTCTTCACTTACCTCCCTCCTCTTCATACCTCTCTCCGCCTCTCTATAACTCTCTCTCTTGGTCGGGGACGCCTTTTCCTTCAAAGAACAAAACGTTTATCTACATTTATATTTGTGTTCCCAAATTTAGTTGTTTATTTAAAATTTTCGTGGTTTAACAAAATTAATTACTTTAACAGTTTAAAGGCACGCTCTAATCCCATACCACTCTTTAAAAATAATGGAATTGACTAGTAATTTCCTTGTTTGCAAACAAAGCTTTGTGACTGTCGCCTGGAACTGACATCTATCAAAAATGACTGTTCGCATGGAGAGCTTGTGCTACTTGAGAATTTACATCTGTGCAAAACGATGCGTCTAGAACTGTTTGAGTTTTAAAAATTCTAATATTTGTTTATCATTATAAGTTGGCATTTGTGGTGAAAGAGATTAACTTTACCATTTTTAGGAATATATTTAGTGGACAGTTTGATATTTCGTATGTATTACATGATATATTTTTCTAGCGACTTTGAGTTTCGTATCGGGGATTAAAATTTGTACATTTTCAAAGGAAGAAAAAATATCAAGTGAAATATATTAAATACAAACGTGCATCATGCATTGCATTACGCAATTATGCTGGATGCATTGCATTACGCAATTATGCTGGATGCATTGCATTACGCAATTATGCTGGATGCATTGCATTACGCAATTATGCTGGATGCATTGCATTACGCAATTATGCTGGATGCATTGCATTACGCAATTATGCTGGAATTTAAAACAAGTAATGACAACAAAACTATTTGTGATTTCAAATAGGACTTTCCTCTCGGCAACTGTTAGTTATGTGGTATATACGTTTTCATCGATATGCCAGCGATTGTTTTGCATTGAAAACATTTTTCTTCGATTATAGCTGCACTTAAGTAAATGTTTATACTATGCTAGTTCTAAACTTAATTGGACTATTAATTAACTTTAAATTAGTTAAGACTTATTTTAATGTTTCCTTCGGCCCGCCGAAATCTATTTACCCCAATATATATATATATATATATATATATATATATATATATATATATATATATATATATATAGTTATATATATATAGTTATATATATATGTATATATATATATATATATATATATATACCAAAATAAGCCATTAACTTACAAAATTAAGGCCAAACGCATGGGAGTTAAATACCCCAAAATACCTCATTTTGCATATTGTAAATATATACATGTAGAACTGCAGCTGTCTACTGTAGTCAAATTGAACTCTCTTACAACAATGGTTATTACACTTTTGCTTTGTTAAAAATAAGCCCGTCGGGGATAGAAAATCTTGCCCATTGTTGACAGTAAATAGCAAATTTGAAAATTGTGAAAAAAATTCAAAATTTAATTAAAAATTTTGAAAATGCCTTCGAGATGCATTAGTTTAGGTACAGATGCTACTGTGTTAAAAATCTCAAACATGTAAGTAATGTAGATATTGCGCGGCATAGCGAACATGCAAACAAATAAAACATGGGATTATTTATTTTAATATTATAGATAACATAACATTTTAAGAACAAAATTCTTCAAACAAACTGGTACTGACATCTTCCTTGGTTACAGTTGGTATAATCAAGAGAATACGTGAAAATTAGCACACGTGATCTACATGTTACAATAGCACTTTGATTTAAAATGTACTACATTTGCTTCATATAACGTGATATTATAACATAAAATAAAAGAATAAACATTAGTGTAATATATTACCACCACTCACTACCACGAATGAAATTTCTTCAACGATATGTGATTTTTATGAACTATCTTAAATATTTTTGATAACGAAAATCAATTCGACTTTCTAAAGCCGACGAAATACTTACACATTTGGTATCAAGATATATCACATATGTTGAAAATGGCATATCTCAGAAGTAATAAGTCAATGAAGAAATAAATTTTAATATATTTTTTACCTATTTTTTGCAGATTTCTGGTAGGTAGTAAGTATGCTTTTCGGAAATATAATGTTTTTGTAGGATGAGGCATTGAGAATTTGCTGTTATTTTGCATTATTATTTTTCAAATTAGTAGTTAAGCAATCGTGCAATTAATGTATTGATAGATATTTCTAATTTCTTATACTTAGTGTAGTATTGAGAAAGTATTGTTTTTAGGAAAATTATTTTCAGAAAAATAATTTAATTCCCATATATGTTCTAAAATCTTGTGACTATTTTTGGAGTGATGTCTTTTTGTCTGTCTGTAAATTTCTTCTGCACACAATAGCTGTCACAAATATTAATATGTTTTCACAAAACTTTGTATTATCTTTTGTTATAGAAAAGTCTAAAAACTAGATAGATTTTTTTTTTTTAATTTCGAGAGAAAACTTCGAAATATATTCGTAATTTTATATTTTCATAACATAGCAGGACAGGATACATATTGACACAAACATGCTAAAATTGGTAATTTTTCGATCAAGGATCATAGAACTTATTTAGTTTTAATAATCGAAATGAAAAATAGTCGCCATAATTTCTTTGCGTTTGTGACTTTATTAGCCCTGTTGGGGGAAGGTGACAAGTTACCGCCGAGGGGTGGTACGTTATCAAACTTATTATCAATCGAACGATTTGCTCGACCACCTTTAAAATGAAGGGTGACATGCTGCAATATGTGGTCATTTGGAGTAACGATAGAGATTTTTCAGAATTTTTCTTGTAAAATTTGCAGAAATCTGCTTAAAAATGGATTCTTATATGATAAAGTCATGTTGAGTTAAATTCCAGTTCATTACTTTTGCATTGGGCAAAGTGAACGATAATGATCTGACAAACACCCTTTTTAATATGTGTTTTTCCATTTATAAATGATTAACTTAATCGTACCATTGACCAATAAGTCACGTTTATTTTTATTTATCTTCAGTATAAATTCTTTGAATGTTTTCATTTTGATGTCTGACATTTTATTTTAAATTATTCTTGCATTTCTAACTTTCATCCGGCTATCAAAATCCCCATTATTTAACTCTATTCACAACTTTATTGCCTAAAGGAACGTTCTAAACCCATATACAGCTGTTTGTATATGATAAAGAATCCACTGACAGTTCGAATCGTCTGAAATAAAAGCTGTTTAACTTTCATCTGGATTTGACATATCTGGGGATACTATCGGGAGTTTCGAGGGCATGTGTTATTTACAAACATGATAGCGTGTCTCGAAATGTGCTGAGTTTTAAAAGTTTTGGAAATTGTTTAACATAGCGATATGTCATCTGAAACTAAATATAAATAAATTTAAATATATTTTAAAATAAAAACCAGTCGGCAGTTTCTGCTTCTTGTGGATTATGCTATTTCTTCTCTTTCAAATTATTTTGAATTTTCTACAAGACTAAAAATAAAAGTATTTAGTTTAAAAGACAAATATAAAAAATATATGCATTTAAATATAAATATAGGTAAAAAATAACAGTGTTACGTTGTAAAAACAGGTATAAAAATCATAAATGTTGTTGAATTTGAATTGTGAATTTCTAGGATACGTTTGTGCTGTAATGTCACTATACCACATATGAATTACCAATTATGAAGTTTTTAGGATGTACCACATATAGTTATTTTTGCAATGAAAGCGTTATTGTTTGTTTGCTTGGATTTTTCACAAATGTTTTATAACTCTGATTTTATATATTTGCCCTGTATAGTTATCCACCTTTATTTTACTATCTGGAAGCAAGATCATTTGCAAGTTAAGACATGCAATTACAGACGTTATCAACTTATTTTCAAATTACTTTTGCTACATTCAAATTAATCTTTGGAAATAATTAAAAACCCATTTTATATCTTGCACTTCAAGACATTTATTCTAACTACTTCAAGACATTCATTCTAAGTGTATTTTGATTTAATTTATTTAATTTAAAAGTTTATTGCTCTTTGAATAATACTAATATTTAATATTTACTACTTTAATAATGATACTACTTTAATTTGTCTATTAAGATTGTTATTTTTTATTGTCGATTGCTACTTGAATAATATATCAACAAATGATCAAGACAACTATCATGATTTACGAATAAATGTATGTGTGTTTGTTTATAAACTTACTTCACATTTATAAACAAATACGATTTTCAATTGTCGTCTGGCATTGACGTTGTTCAGTATGACTGTTTAGACTGTAAACATGCAAGTGCAAAAATGTCCCTTTACACCCAAAGTAAAATTGAAAAGCCTCTCTGTTTACTATATAAACGAGTTTTCATCCAATGTAAATAAAATTTTAGCACAAAACTCATAATAATAATATAATACCACATTGAAAACTAGAAAAAAAAATATTTAATTAGCATATTTATTAAACGGATAAACAGCTATTATTTCATCTAGAAAAAATGTCTGCCATTTGATCAAAACGCCTGCCCCAGAATATTGTCTGGATCAGTAACGAAAAAAAATCTGATCTGGGCTGGACATGACGTTCCTTACATAATGCAATGAATTTACTTCTTTTATAGTCAGAAAATAATGTATAAAATCCACTGTACTGTGTTTTTAACACTGGATTGTACATTTGAAGATTTCCCGGATGACAGCAAGTAAAATTATTCCAAAGTACTCAATTAACTTATATTTCGCGCAACTCCAATAATATAAACAATTATAATATTGATAGCATCCTCAATAAGCTATATTGTTCATATATTAAAACATTTAAGGAATTATTTCATCAATTAGGCGTCATTTTCATTAATTTAGCGTCATTTTTGCAATTTTGACGATATTTTCGTCAATCTTGGGTGAAATATCACCAACTTGGCGGTACTTTGCAAAATTATTCGTAAAGTTTGCCAAAATACATCGCGAAGTGTTACAAATAAACGGAGATTTGAGCATTTCTTATATACTAAAAGGTATGTCCGTCATATGACGGAAATCAGAATTTGTAAAACATTCCATCCCATTTGGTGCCATTTTTATCAATTTGGCTATATTTTTGCCACTTTGGAAACATTTTAAATGGTCGCCAAGTTAATGACGTCCCTCTAAATTTCTAATCAAGCGTTACAATCGGACGGATGGAGAAATGGGTTATTCTTATAGTATCCTCTTATGTTCTTGTAGAGATATTGAACTTTCATCAAATAGTCGTTTCATTGGTTTAACGCCTGTTCCATCAATTTGACGAATTTTTATCAATTGGGTGGCATTTTTGTCAATTTGGCAACATGTGAAAAGTCAGCAAGTTGGAGATATTTCGACAAATTCGTCACCAAAAGTTTGCCAAAAGTTACGGATGGAAAACTAGATTATTTTTATAGTATACACTTATATCCCTTCAAAAATATTGAATTTTCGTGAATTAGCCGTCATTTTCATTGATTTAGCGTTAGTTTTATCATTTTGGAGACATTTTTGTTAATTTGAAGACATTTAAAAAAGTCGTCAATTTGGCGGCATTCCGTCAAATCCATCGCCAAAATCTAGCCAAGCGTTATGGATGGAGAAATAAGTTATTCTTATATCAGATAAATGATTATGTGCGTTCAAATACAAAAGTATTACTCAAAGTACCTTTTCTCATGAATGGAACGAGCTAGATGCACAAGAAGGATGTCACCAAATTTATCGCATGATATTACATATGAAAAGTGAACATGTTTCACAGTAGTTAATACTATTTTTTTTATTTTATGTGATTTTTTAATAAATTTATTTGAAAAATGTGCAATATCTCAATAACGGTTTATGCTAGCGTTCAAAAGGTTATGTCAATAGTTTTCTAAAGAAAAATTACATACAAAATAACTTTTTACATAACTTTATTAAAGGTTTTGAATTTTGATGATTTCTTCAAAATTCCACACGAAAATTTAGGGGAGTTCTGTACATTCGATTGCGGTAAAAAACAACAGGCCTCCGGTATTTACGGACTGTAATTTTTGTACAAATTTCGTTCGGCTCTCTCCATTCGTTCGTGAGATATCGCCTATACAGGCTCGCGCGCACGCATACACACACACACACATATGCCACCTCAAAATCGCGTAATTCGTGTTCAAGGATGCTTGAAACGTACTCTCCCGTCGAAAACTCGAATTCGAATTTTCGACCCCGTCACAATACTTAATACATTATACAATATATATTTAAGGAAAGCAATATATTTGATTCGACAAAATAACAGGGAGTAGCCATTTTTTTTTCATGATTTTAAAGTAATGTTCATTACATTTAAACAAAATCGAATTAAAAAATATAACGCTCACTCAGGTGTATCAGGGCCTCTATAGCAAATTTCGCTGCTGTTCAAAGCTTAAATTTTCAGCAGCAGACGATACACACACAAACTTCCTCCACTAAAATAATGCTTCAGTTTCCGTGTAACACTTCGTTTCTAACTATTTTCGCATTCTTAAATTTTATTGAACATTTACGAATTCCATTGTTCAACGCCATCCATTAATTCAATAATTGTCTAAAAGAGACGTTCCAAACATAAACCGCTGTTTACAAATAACAGAATCGACTTGCAACTCCAATCTTTAGAAACAAAATCCTTGTTACTGCCATCTGGCGCTGTCATCCTTCGTGATAAGACTGTCCTTGTCGAGAACATGTGTGACTAGCAAACGTTGCAATTTGTCTGGAACTGTGCTGAGTTTTAAAAGTATCTGTATTTGTCTAACATGAATATGTCATCTGAAATTGAATAAATATTAGTTTTTATAAAACGCATATATACCTAGTAGTGTGAAATTTATTTTCGATTTGTACAATGCCATTTGCGAATGATTTTGTATATTTTAACAAAATATGAGCTAAATATAATGCTTTTTCATATGTGGAATTAAAGAAAGCCAAAATAGGCTTACGAATGCAATCCCATTTGAAAATATTTACTATTGTAAAAATATGGTATGTTCTAGAAAATTGAAAACAATGAAAGGAATAAATTGCCTGTTTTTTGCTTGTTAGCAACTATGTACAATTAGGTACTGTGTAAGGTTTATCGTGAATGTAGAATACCACTAACAATGCATTTGTCACGCAGGAAAATGGGGCAAGAAGCAAATATGCTAATGCCGTGATATTCTTTGGCATAACCCAAGTTCTATTTCGAAGTTCTCTCGTCCAGGAATAAATCCCTGGATGACCTGCAGTGCAAAAATACAAAGGTGCAAAAAACCCTTACCTTGTAAGGCGTCCACTCCTGGAAACACAGATGCACAATTTCAAGAGACAAAGATGTTAAATAACCACACAGGTTTAAATATAAATCACTTTTTTTATTCAATATTGTATTTAAGAAGAGCAGAAGTTAAAATTATAACTGAATCATTATCAGCAAATCAACAGATACTTCTGTAACACCGTACAGAGGCCTCAGGACCGCAATTAATTTGTTTGCTGCCACGAAAGTTATTCAATTATAATAATATGATCAACGATATAAATAAAGTGGCACAGCATCATTTAAGTATATAATGAACAACATGATATAAAATTTTAAGGTATGGTCTCAAAGCAACAGGAGAAAACTCGCACTCAGAGATGGGAAAATTAGAATTGATAAATAATCAAGTTGATATAATTTAGGAACGGAAGTCAGAGTTTACGTAATTTAGGAGAAAATTCTTTATATTTATGCTTCCATAGGACAGGCGTAGATGCAGAGAGCAGTCAAACCTTGCCTCCTCAGTCGGAATTGCAGAGGCGTCGGAACATTACACCATACCCACATCTCGACCCGGCACATAGACCTCGGGCCCCATCGTACCTTCCTGGTCGCAGCTCTCTCAGCTAGACGACGGGCTCTCCATCGATGTTCTTCGGCGATGTAGGCGTCTTCGGCTTTCCTTCCCATGCCCACAAGAGGCCAGTAGTCGACTTGGGGCCGACTCCCGCACTCCGTGGTAGGCAACATTGAAAAATGGTCTAGGCCGACCTGAGCGCGTCGACAACTTGACAGGAAGAGAAAAGCCACGAATACTCTTTGCAGCAGCTTTTATGTTACCAGGCGGATTCAGGCCCCAGAATCATTCGGACCTGGCAGAAAACTATTTACAGCCATTTGACCAATCAAAAACTTCACAGACATAGCCTCGCCAGACCAGAGCGGGGTCCCGAAAATAAAATTTGCTGATACATCAGACTCTCGCTGCAAGGTCTCAAATTCATCCAGAAGTTTTTCTCCAAAATCTATTGTGCAGAAAAGTGCATGCCTTGCACTAACATTACCAGGCCTCAAGCAAAGCCACCATCTGCTCTGCCCGGGAATAAAGACCTTGACTTTAACGGTCAAATAATAACAAAACTTCTCTCTGAATGCGGTTTTCACGGATTAATAAAATGGCTAAAAGCTTTCCTTTCAGTATAGAATATTTTGTATAATACATATTTCAAAGACAAGAGGGATAATAAACAGGGTTTAAATGATGTAAAAATATAGAATCTTGATAATTAATATATAATTTGCGATTTTTACAAGGGTTTGGCGAGATTATGAAATCTCGTCACAACACATTTGCTGTCGTATACCTTCGTACATTGCTATCCTGATAGAATACTAGATATTGCAGACAATGCTGGTAGAGGCGGGCTTTGTTAGATTAAACTCATTAATACTATAGGTACATAGATTGACCATTCTTTAAGCAATTTTCTTCAGTTTTCTTCAAGTTCTCTTCAGTTATCTTCAAGTTCTCTTCAGTTTTCAAGATCTCTTCAGTTTTCTTCAAAGTTCTCTTCAGTTTTCTCCAAGTTTTCTTCAGTTTTCTTCAAGTTATCTTTAGTTTTCTTCAGCAAGCAATGAACTTCAGTCTAATGAATGTCTATTTTATTAAGAATGGTAGTAGACGGCAGTTTTCTTCAAGTTCTCTTCAGCTTTCTTCAAGTTCTCTTCAGTTTTCTTCAAGTTCTCTTCAGTTTTCTTCAAGTTATCTTTAGATTTCTTCAGCAAGCAGTGAACTTCAGTCTAATGAATGTCTATTTTATTAAGAATGGTAGTAGATGGTTACCTAATGGGGCACGTACCGAGTGGGAGTGGGAACCAGTGGAGTTTATATGTTTCTCAATCAAGAAACAATTGTTTTCACCCTGTTGCAAAGAACGTGGAAAACGTTTTTAAGATGTTTGTCACCTTTTATTAAAATGCTTTGAATCCTGTATCTCATATGGAGCTTGATAAGGGTTCTGTTACTTGACGAATATTCTTTTTCGCGTATGCCCAATGGAAAACATATTTTTCAAGAATATTCTATCCATAGAGCTTTGATAATGATGGATATTCTTTCAGGATCAAATTTCGGAGCGGATAAGATAATTCACTGTGGATATCCACTTCTATATCTGTTAATGCCACTTCTGGTTTTTCTGAAAACGCGTCCAACTTTACGAAAGTAATGAACAAAATAGTATAAAATAATTAACAAAAATGAAATGTTTGCACCGATTGCTACCATGTCAAGGTTCTTCCATAAAAATCTTATTTGCTTTATTTCTTTATTTTTAATCACTCGTATTATATATAAATTAAATGCTGAAAAATACTACAAATTACGTTAATTTGACCACGTTTTTTATTGACATAGCCAACTCTTCATTCTGAAATTATATAATTTTTTTACATCTTCCAACATTAAAACTTATTCTTATCTTTTATGATTTCTAAAATAGAAAAGAATTTCCAACAATTGCTACTATTTAAAATAACTGAATAAACTTGCATTTCCTATCTTTAGAAACGACGTATTTGTAACTGTCATCTTCTGCTGACATATTTCTGCATTCTGGCTGTTTGTTTTGAAGACATGTGCTAGCTGCAAACGTTGTGGTGGGCTTGGGATTCTGCAGAGTCTGAAAAGTGCCTTTATTTGTTTAACATAGTGAGCCAACATTCAGAGTAAAATGGATAAAGGACTTAAGATTTCTTTTTCAAAATCGCACTCCAATGTCATTTTACAAGCGTTTAAGATTTTTATGCAAGGTACTGAATAACTTAACAGTATTTTAAAAATATAGTAAACTTAATGTTAAGTTACTGAAAAATATTGGTCATACATCACGTAAGATTGTTAAGGAATAAAGAAGGCAACTTTGCGCATTAATAAATAAATAATTCGCAACGAAAATTCCTTAGCAAATAAAGTAGTAGAAAGAAGAGTATTGTTTTGGTTTCAAGTTTAATTTTCCAGAATCATTAAACATACTATAAAAAATAATTTCAAATCTGTACAGTCGAGGCTAATCGAAAACAAGACATGGAAGTTTACGCTTAATAAGATCCCCAGTTTTCCGAGCTGTCATGCAGTTGCAGCGTTTCGTCTGGAAACTGATCACGACTGTTTAGCTAAATATCTTCATAGATTTAATCTAATACCAAGCCCAAACTGTGTAGTGTGTTGTGCTAATGCAGCTATGGACTCTGATAATCTAATGAACTGTCCAGGACTCCCTGGTGACATATACAAAAGGTATTGGCGCGCAAGGGAGAGGGTGCAGGTCCTTCAAGCTGTCTGACTGTTTTGGATTTGTGTTTTTAAATACCGTCCATGTATTTCCTATGTTTGTTTTATTGTTGTTATTGTTGCTTGTTCATGTTTCTTGTTTCTTGCAATAGTTTTTATCCTGCATTTTTGTTGTTGTGTATTTGTACACCAGTGAATGATTTGTATCAAGTGCTGCTGCTAGAAATAAAAAAAAAGTTTAATTTTCCTTCCTTAGTATAAATAAGTAACGATCTTAACACGAAATGTGAAAATTGTCCTGCACAATAAGTTATTGCGATGGTTTCGCCAACTTGTGTATCTGAAGAAAAGTGAAATGTGAAGTAACAAGAAATTACTATTAACGTGAATCGGAAACTGGGTTTAAATTGAACAGATTTGCTTTATTCAAGACATTTAATATTTTTTTCCTATTTATAGACGGGCAAACATGCCAATTTCTAGTTTACTCCAGAATGCAATTATTGCAGGTAACAGTTCATATTTTTATAATTTTTGGAAGGAAAATTTGGAACTTATTATAAAGGTTACTCACTATTTCCTGTGGATATTAAAATGATCAAAAAATCGACTAAAAAGTTTTCTTTTTTTAATATATAACATTGTTTTACACATTTAACCTTTTGCTTGCGGGTTGGGACAGCGTCCATTCTAAGTTGTTGTTGAGACCCAGACCGTCCGACCTACCAGAAAGGTGTAAGGTAACTGTATGGACGGCCGGGAAGTGCCACCCAATTTAGACCGGAACCCAGTGGGGGAGGCATCCACAGGGACCAGCGTCCATTCTAAGTGAAGAATCTCGCAAAAATATAGGTATTTGATCGCCGGCAGAAACATTGAACCTGCTGCAGCAGGTGCAATGCTTCTGCCGGCAATTTCCACGGTCTCCAATGTCTGCAAAGGGGGGTCAAACTGTTTGGGATAGGGTATGTCAAATACCTATCTTTTCGGGAGGTTCTTCGTTTGGAATGGACGCTGTCCCACCCGTAAGCAAAAGGTTAAATGCCTTTTTTTCAAAACGGAAATTTCAAAGGTTTTACATTTTTAAAGTGATCCATGCGTCTTAATATTTGTTTGAGATGCATGAAATTTGGTAAGAAGACGCCTTTCATACTTTTTAATGAAACTGAGTATGCATTTTATAATTGAACTTTATTAAGGTAATTAAAAGTGAATAATAACCCAATTAAATGATGAAAATTAAGTTTTAATGCAGAAAAATATTTTTTAAAAATTAACTTTCTAAGAGATTTTAAAATGAATACGCAAATTTGTTTATAATGTGTTTTTGAGTGATCATAATGTAAAATTGATCAAAAATGTGAACAAATGGCACGCAAGGAGCATTTTCAATTTTTCGTTAAAAAAAATAAATTTAAAAAAAAAATACAAAATTATAACAAAATTGAAAAAAAATGGAATGCTATTTTATATAGTAATGTTAAGAAGAATATTTATACAAATTTTCATGTTTCTAAGTCAATAAATATATAAAAAAAAATTCAACCTCCACCGTCCCCTTAACCTACCAGCCAGTAGTGCTATAAAGTCAACTGGAAATGAAAAGTTTAACGCTATACTTAAAAATTATACGGTTTGTTAAAATTTTGTCAGTTCATTAATGCCTATATCTATGTATATCAGTTCCTTTATGTCTGAGTAGTTTGGCGAGCTTAAGTCATGCTTTTATGTATGGATTCATTGCATAAAAAGGGTATATATTCCTTGTAGTGTACCGAAACCCTAGGAAACATTATATCACTGACAAAACAAAAGTGAATTCTAGCGCTGCAATCTTTATTTTCTGTAAGTCTGATCTTTATTTTTACTTGTATGTATGAGTTTATTCTTAAATTATTCAGAGAAAAGCCTTACGAATATAGATATTTATTTCACAGTTCTTTCCATAGAAAGGCAAGTTTACTGATATGCGTAATATATACGGGGGAAAATATTGTAAGGAAATAAAGAATATTCTATTTGAAGTGTACTTCAGCTTTGTATTCAAACGCTTCAAAATAGTTTCATTTTGACGGTTACCTTTTATGACTTCGATAATTAGCAACATATAAATTATAAATTTTACTTTCCGTTTATACATAGCATAATGTATAAGGAAAGTATTGTGATGGGGTCGAAAATTCGAATTTGAGTTTTCGACGAGAGAGCACGTTTCAAGCACCCCTGATCACGAATAGAAAATGTTTGAGTTGATGTGCGTGTGTGCGAGTGCGTGGGTCAGTGAGACTTTGGAGACGATATCTCATAAACGAATGAAGCGATTCCAATGAAAAATTGTTCAAAAATCGCAATCCGTGAATCCTGGAAGCTTATTGTTTTTAAAAACAATCGAATGATCAAAATCCCCCTAAATTGTCAAGTGAAATTTTGAAAAAATCATCAAAAATTCAAATCCATTAATAAAGTTAAAAAAATAGACATGCCTTATGTAATTTTTTCTTAGCAAACGATTGGAATAAACTTTGGAACGCTAGCATGAACCGTTCTCGAGATATTGCACATCTTTCAAATAAATTTATCAAAAAATCCCATAAATTAAATAAAAATAACTGTTGAGAAACATGTTCACTTTTCATATGTAATATCATGCGATAATTTGGTGATATCATTCCCGTGGATCTAGCTTGTTCCATTCCTGAGAAAAGATATTTTGAGTAATACTTTTGTACTTGAACGCCAATAGTCATTTGTTTGCTATAAGAATAACTTATTTCTCGGTCTATAAAGCTTGGCGAGATTTTGGGAGACGAATTTGACGGAATTTCGACAACTTGGCGACTTTTTAAAATGCTTTTCCACCTTCAGTTCAATTGCTGGATTTTGTTTATGCGTGAGTGTGCTCAGCGACGGTTTTTAGCATTTTTGGGTGATTTATATTTTAAATTCACTCATTTTTCTTAATCATTATGTTCTTTAAAATACAGTTGATATCTTCGGAATATTTTAAATTCTGATTGGGTAAGATTAGGACCCTTTGACATACATATTTCAAGTGTTTCTGAACCTGGGTTCTTTTTATTACTTCGATATATTTTAGGTTATTCTATAATAATTGAGTTATTTTAATTATGTTAACATTAATTAAGTAAATTTAACTCAATTATATTTGCATTCTAATATATTAAACTAAAAATTATAATGCTCTAAGTTTCCTTTCTGACTAAATGATGTTCATTTTTATTCTAAATTATATTTTGGCAAATAGTTCTTACATACTATGATATCTCAAATAACTATTTAATATTGTTATCTCTCACTTTATAATTCTGACAATTAGTACTTCCGGTCATTTGTTTATTGAAGATGTTGAAATTGAGATGTAAAATATATAAAAATGAAATTGAATTTTAAAATAAACGATAGAGATATGAAAACTTAAATTTGTGTTTATTATATATTTTGTGTCCCATTTTAGAACATTTACATATTTGTATTAGGAAACACTAGTCAAAAGGTACAATATTTAGCTTATATGAGTTATTTTTTGATTCTAGATACTTTCTTTTAAAAAGTATAATAGCAGCAATATATCACGATCTGAATGTTTCACTTGCAAAATATTGATATATTTTGCTTTAAACCAATCACTGGCCTCTTAAAAATAAGACACACACACACACACACACACACACACACACACACACGCGGACGCGTAAAACCATTATTAGGTTACTTTTCAGTATTACACATATAACCAACATTTCAGTATTATACATATAAACAACAGCTCAGTATTACACATATAACCAACATTTCAGTATTATACATATAAACAATATTTCAGTATTATACATATAACCAAAATTTTAGCATTATACACTAATATTAATCGCATCACATATCTATGTCAATAAATATTTTATTCTCAGTGTTAGAGACATATCATTTTAGTTACTAGCTGTTACATTAAATTAATTATTTATTTTGACTCAAGGGCCGAAGTATAATTCATACTCAAAATTCATATATTCGGAACAGATATACAAAAGAAAAATCTGATATGGACAGCACATGACTTTCCTTATATAATGCAATGAATTTACTACTTCTACAGCAAAAAAAAATTGAATTTTCGGAATGATTTTTGATATTGAATTTTCGTTAATTAGTCGTCATTTTCATCGATTTAGCGTCATTTTTATCCATTTGGCGAGATTTTCGTTAATTTGGAAATAATTTAAAAAATCGCCAAGTTGGCGACATTCCGCCAAATTCGTCGCCAAAATCTCGTCAAGCGTTGTGGATGGAGAAATAAGTTATTCTTATAGCAGATAAATGACTATTGGCTTTCAAATACAAATGTATTACTCAAAATATCTTTTCTTATGAATGGAACGAGCTAGATCCACGAGTATGATGTCAGCAAATTTATCGCATTATTTTACATATGAAAAGTCAACATGTTTCTCAACAATTAATATATATTTATTTCCTTTTTTGGGATTTTTTTATAAATTTATTTGAAAAATATTCAATATCGCGAGAACGGTTCATGCTAGTGTTCTAAAGTTTATGTCAATCGTTTTCTAAAGAAAAATTACATAAAAAATGTCTATTTGCGTAACTTTATTAAAGGTTTTGATTTTTTGAAGATTTCGTCAAAATTTCATTTGAAAATTTAGCATGATGCATGTACATTCGATGAATGTACATTTAGTATGAACATTCGATTGCGTTTAAAAACAACAGACTTCCAATTGTGATTTTTGTACCAAATTTCACACACACACACACACACACACGCACACACACGCGCACGCACGCACGCGCGCACATACGCGCGCACACACTCACACACACACACACACACACACACACACACACACACACACACACACACACACACACACACATCACCTCATAAATGTTTGATTCAGTATTCAGTATCAAGGATGCTTGTAACGTGCTCTCCCGTCGAAAACTCGAATTCGAATTTTCGACCCCGTCACAATTATTTCCTTATACATTATGTATATAAGGAAAGTAAAAATGCAGAATAATAAAAGCTATTTTTAGCTGCTCTTTCGAAACGCTAATTGTTATTATCCATCAGTACAATTAGTATACATCAATTTTAATCTTAGGATTGACGCCTCAATCCTAAGGTAAAAAATCTTATTACATATACATATTAATATGTTTTGCATTTTCATTATTTAACATAAACTTTAATGTTATAGATATATCTCATTATATAATACATCAACTTATACATCAATATATAAATCAATTTTGGTTTTATTGCTATACATATATCAGGATATATTATACATTATTATTTATTATAATGTAATACCTCTTCCCAAATTTTTGTATTAAACACATCTTTATTATGTCTTAACTACTTCCAGTTACTTAGAAGCATTAGTTTTCACACTAAAAATTTCAGTTTTAGAACATCTATATATTTCAGAATAAACCAATAAATAACATTTTACACGACGAAAAAATAAATAAAACAATTTCCGGTACTATTATAAAGAATCAAACTCTATATTATTTCACTATTTTTGGATAATCTGAGATTAAACTGTTAGGCTAGTAATAGAATGAACAGTAGTTCATTACCAATCAATGATTTTGAATTGAGATTGTTTTAGATGGTATTTTATGAGAATTTTTATATACTTCTAGATACAACGAACCAGTGGGCAAAACATATTGCTTTAGATCGGTTGCGCTGGTGGGACATTCATTAGGAGGCCATACATTTTTGAAGTGTCTGTAAATTTTCATAATTTGATAAACAAAAATTGTACGGGAGTACGTCAATTTAGCAAAACATTTAAAATAAATTAAAGGCTATGAAATTTGTAAGATTTGCACCTTTTCTCACGGTTGTGGCCTGTATATTAGAGCTCATTGTGTGTTTGTCACCTACAATTTACTTTACCACTGATGAAGGACGTAATGATGCTCGAAAACGCTGTGGATTTATAATTTTAAGTACATCATAAATAGTGTTTTTTTTTAAGATATTTTTATTTACAAAAATCGGTTGCCTTTAATTTTAAAGTTTTTGATAAAACTGTCTACTACAGGGGACCTTAAGGGGATCCCATCCAGTGGAGATTCAAGCCCACCAATTTTGTTGATAAACGTGGCACCACGGCAAGTTGCATCCCTGGCAAAGGTATGGGTGGTATTTGAGGAAAACAGTTCATTGCTCCGAGTCAGGAATGTATATGGAGAACAACTCTTGTAGCGAAACTCTTGCCCAAACTTCCGAGCACAGAATGTATTATTATTTCCAACGGCTACAAGAGATTGTACACTTTAAGACGTCCAAAACATCTACCACTGTAAACATCGTCATACGTATAAACTCATTGTTAAATCTGAAGTCGTTTCCTAACACCTTTTGCATTTTTAATAAACAGCCTTCGGGACAAAATAGCATGCCCTTGCATTCCATCCTCCTTATATGAACAACCTCCTGCTTTACACTATCTTTTGGCCTTTAGAAAATTGCATCTCTGACACCGAGACATGAGAGGTGTCGGCTTATATAAATTTTTAGTTAAATTAACTCTACTTCTAGTTATTCTAACTCGACAATATATTTCACACTCAAACATTTACTTTTTAAGAAAACACTCACATATCCGGACCCAATCAGTCACTGACCTTTTAGAGATAAGACGCGGCATAGTAAAAAAAATAATTTTCTCTCACTCATTCAAAACGTTTTCAACCCCGAGGCTATACATCGGTGTTTTTAAAGTTGAGATTGAAAGCTACACTTGCTTTTAACAGCGGGTGTCTAAAATGTTCTTTTTATCTCGTTTCTTGTTATCTCTAGAATCAAGCCTCGGGGTAAATATGCCAAGTTACTATCACTCTAAATTAATGACATATTTTTTCCTATTTTCAAATATCCATGCAATATATATTCAAGAGCAGTGAATGGACGTTGATGTTTAATTAAAATACTTGCGGTTCCAGTGATCTTCAATAAGGCAATGTTTGTAATTATCCTTTAAGGGCATTTCTTTCTTTGTTTATGATTACCTTGTTTAATATATATCAATTGTCACCGCTTGTTTGTGAAAAGGCAGTGGATAATTCCTGACAAAATTGTGCATTAATTAAACTATTGTCACAATTTTGTTTTAGGAAGTTAGAGATAGTTACTAAATCCTAAATAGATTGTGTTTATTATATTATTACAGTCTCATGTTGAAAAATCGCATATGTTGAATATTAATATCACATATGTAAATATGCCAAGATACTTCCACTCTAAATTAATGACAGCTTATATCTATAAAATTTTTTTTAATAGATTGTGTTTATTAAAATCTAATGTTGACAATTATTTCCACTCTAAATGAATGACTCCTTTTCCTTCTATAGACAGTTTTTTTAATTGACTGTGTTTATTACAATCAAATGTTAAAAAATCGCATGTGTTGAATATTAATATCACATATGTAAATATGCCAAGTTACTTCCACTCTAAATTAATTACAGTTTATATCGATAGAATTTTTTTTAATATATTGTGTTTATTAAAACCTAATGTTGAAAATTATTTCCACTCTAAATTAATGATTATTTTTCTTTCTATAGACAGTTTTTTTAATTGATTGTGTTTATTACAATCAAATGTTGAAAAATCGCATGTGTTGAATATTAATATCACATATGTAAATATGCCAAGTTACTTCCACTCTAAATTAATTACAGTTTATATCTATAGAATTTTTTTTAATAGATTGTGTTTATTAAAATCTAATGTTGAAAATTATTTCCACTCTAAATTAATGACTCTTTTTCTTTCTATAGACAGTTTTTTTAATTGATTGTGTTTATTACAATCAAATGTTGAAAAATCGCATGTGTTGAGTATTAATATCGTATGTGTAAATATGCCAAGTTACTTCCACTCTAAATTAATGACAGGTTTTTTTTCAATCTTTAAACATTCATGCAATATATATTCAAGAGCGGTGAATGAACGTTGATGTTTAATTAAAATAGTTGCGGTTCCAGTGATCTTCAATAAGACGATGTTTGTAATTATCCTTTAAGCACATTCCTTTCTTTCCCAATGATTGCATTGTTTATTGTATATCAATTGTCGCCGCTTGTTTGTAAAAAGGCAGTGAATTATTCTTGATAAAATTGTGCCTTAATTAAAATAGTGCAGCAATTTTGTTTTAAGAAGTTAATAGTTACGAGTCACAGAATAGATTGTGTTTATAACAATTTAATGTTGAAAAATCTCATGTGTTGAATATTATACAGATCTAACTTGTGTTTATAACAATATAATGTTAAAAGATCTAATGTGTTGAAGGTTATACAGATCTAACTTGTGTGTATAACAATTTAATGTGGAAAAATCGCATGCATTGGATGTTATACAGATCTAACTATTGTTTGTAACAATCCAATGTTGAAAAATCTCATGTGCTGAATATTATACAGATCTAACTTTGCAAGGAAAGCATCCATTAGATCTATGTATAGTAAAATTACAAGTTGAATGAAAGTGATTGTATCACCATTGGTGAGCAATTTAAAAAGGATATCGTACTTGACAGTAAAACGAGATAGACAAGAAAAGCCAATTACAAAGTTGTAGAACATTATAGAATGAGTAGTAATCCATACTAAAATTGTTACACAAGATATTTATTTGGCACAATGATGTGATTGGCAAATGTCTGTCCTATTTAGGAATCTATAATAATAAAAGGATATGCCTCTTTCTTTGCCTCTCGTCTCTGCTGTGTATATTGTAGCGAAAAGTCTCTGCAACGTACGGCCATAAAATTTTGTACAAGGGTACTTCGGCTCATATCTCTTCTTTTAAATTCAAATTAAATTTATAAGTTTTCTTTTAAATTCAAATTATTAGTTTTTAATTTAATTATTGAGGAGCAATTTTGCTCGATTGTTGCAAATATCGATTCCTTAACGATTGAAAATATTTTCGCAGATTTTCCATCGTTACACCATCGGTAAGGTTGAAGAATTTTCTTTCTAAACAGCTTTAAAATAAAATTAAACAAAAAATGTTTTTTTTATTTAATTAATGTTGATTTCAATTAATTTTGCGCAATTTTTGCAAATATCGGTTCCATAGTGACGAAAATTTTTATCACAGCATTTTTAACTTTACGTCATCGGAAAGATCAAAGAATTCAGCTTCAAAATAGCTTTGAACTTAATCCGTACTATTAATAAACAAGTTATAGAGAACTTCCGGGCATTTATGCATCTGGCGACTATGCCTTATGAAAAATTGAATGAATTCCTGCAATTAACTTGTGCCTTAAACTTTGATCAACGACAAATACAATTTCTACTGATACAATAAATGCATTTCAAACTTTATTGCCGTGTTTGTCATCCTAACATTTCAAGTTCTATGCTAAATCCGCTGCATTTACTTTTATTTCATAAGACATCGTCACTTTACTATATATAGACTTAACATTTACACTTATAGACATTTTCAGGATGGTATTGGGGTGTTTAAACATTTTCATTGGAATACTGTATATATAACTCAATATAATGTTTACAGATTCAAACAGGAGTGAGTAAATTGTCTAAATTATATAAAAACTGTTCTGGACGCATTAAATAATTAAAATTAATGGTTAAAATTTATAATGAAATAATTGATTTGCATATTTTAGACATTTATTTTTTATTTTACCCTGTTAACTCGTGTTTTCAGTTTCCCTATGAGGTTAAACAATTTTTCTACGCCATGTTCTCAAAACTAGCTAAGGCTTGTAGAGGCTAGCTAAGGTTTATGCAGTCTGTCGCAACAGCGGCCCTCTTAACTCCAAGTTGGCACAACATTACGAATTGAGGGTTTCTTTCTCATCTTTTTTTCGGGATATAGAGAAAATCAAAACATTCTAGAGTGCTTTCTTAAATGATTAGCAAAACTTTTTGAAAACAGAAGCACCTATTTTACTGTTAAATTGCGTATCAAATACCATGCATGTAACATGCGCGGGCCATTGAAAAATAGCAGGGGCTAACAATAACTAACTAGACCGGTTGAACTAATTAACTGAATGAATACCTCACTAGAACAGACCAAAATGGCTGTTGCGTCAGCCTGCATATTTAGAAGCCTTAGGACTAAATATACAGGCGTTTCAGATTGCAAGATGGACGGTGTGAATAGTTTCACATTTCTCAAACAAAGAATATGAAATAACATCAGGCTAAATACAAATGTTGATTTTGTATCTCTCTTGTATACACTGCTCAAAACAATTAGAGGCTATTTAGATTTTGGAAATAAGAACAAAAAACACAGAACAAAACGCACAGAACAAAAAACAATTAAATTGTAATCTTGTTTTATGTTGGAAAACAAAAAATGCACATTTCGTATATGCTATAAAAAGGAACAAAAAATGTTATTTCTGAGATAAAAATGAGTTTTATTAAGGGGTGGGGTTTTCCCTGATCGGAAGCAATGTTGCACACCTGTGAGGTAGGGAATCAATGAGATCATCAAGGAGGAACTGGGAAATTCTCTTCCATTGCTGTATAAGAGCGATTTCCAGCTGCTGAACTGATTCTGGGGGTGGTAAGCGACCAGAAACTCTTCTCTCTAGAATGTTCCAAACATGTTCGATTGGATTTATATTTGGAGAACATGCTGACCAATCCATTCGAAGGTTCCTTTCGTCGTAAAGGTCGTTCACTAGCCCTGCACGATGTGGCTAGCGTTATCATCCATGAAATTCCCTATTGCTGTAGCAGTTATCCATTTCTTATGATGTGCAGTTCAGAACAGTCATTAATAGAGATACTGGCCCCTGCCATCAGTCCGCTCCCTCCAAATCGGACACTTTTATTTACAAATCGGGGATTATTCCGAGCGCCCCGTTCTCTCAAATGATAATCCTCCTAGTGTCAAGTTGTACACTAAAACGGGACTCGTCTGAAAAGAGAACACTGCTCCATTCATTTCGTCTCCATTTGAGATGCTCTTGTGTCCACCTTCTGCGGGAAGCACGGTAGCCCGCTGTTAAAGAAACACAAACATATAGGTCTGCGACCATAAAAACCAACACGATGGAGTCAGTTTGGAACAGTTTGAGTTGAAACACTGGTACCAGTAGTCAGTGTTACATACAGGTCCTCATTTTGTGTTGTTGCATGCCTATTACCTTGTCCTAATCTTCGGCTAACATTTCCAGTTTCCAAAAATTTATTCTATAGTCTGGAAATGTCACATTGGGACACTCCAAAGGCTTCCGTTGGCTAACATTGCCAGTTTCTAAAAATTTATTCTATAGTCTATAAATGTCACTTGGGACTCTCCAAAGGCTTCCGTTGCAACGGGTTGTGGTTGGTCCGCCTCTAAACTACCGATGACCTCCAGGCTACCGATTTGACGAAGTCATTTTGTTGAGACATTGTATTCACTGCTACGAACATTCAACGCATGTTAATTGTTTCTGATCTCTTCCTACATAAAGAATGCTGCAGATCGCTTTTCACTCGTTATCTAAAGCACGTAATTTTCATCGTCACAGACAAAATTTCTATATTCTGAAGTTTGCAAAATTGATAATTTTCCTTTTAATCCCTTGTCTTTCATTTTTGTTAAAAAAAAGTAGTCATATAATCATATGGCTGCTTCATAATAAACTCACAATACCTCCTAATTGTTTTGAGCAGTGTAGTCATGAGACAGTGACTGAAATAAGCACGTAAAAGCTCAGCGAGTTCTCAAACAACTATGCATTCGTATTAGCTGAACTCTTGCACTCAAGAATAAATACACGACGCTGAACTGAACTTCACTGTTACGGATATGTCTTAAAACTCGTTAAAATGTTAGTTCCGGCTTCACTTCTCAAACTTTTTGAAAGTTTCCAAAAGTCGAATAGTTGGCGATATTTCAGAAAATGTATCGCCAAATTATATTTTAATCGTCATGTGGTTATCGCTAATATGGATTGGAATGTTATTTTACCGCAATTATTGTTTCGCAATTATTATTCGCAACGGACATTGGTTTTAAAACAGTAAAATATATTTTTTTTAATTTCACAATTTTAATACGAGGGGTAAAAAGCTAAATGTAGCAATTTAAACATATTTTTCATATCACGATTTATTTATATGGCTTTTCCGAAAAGCATAAATGATATTTTGAAATCTCTGGTTGTGTTAAATATGTGCAAAAGTAAATACATGGTGATAAATATTTATTATTTTATAAATAAAAAAATGGAATTTCGTATAAAGGGAGAACTTTGAAATCCAACTGTTAGAGACAGTTTGTATATGTCAATCGAAAATCTGCAACAAGCCTATGAATAATATTTCTCTTCTAGCGACATTCTTTAAAGCTCTTTAAGTCACCTGCAGAGTTCTGATCAAATTTCAAATTTTAAAGAATCTTTTTTAAACAAAATGTACTCTGAAGAGTATTGGATGCTACTCCTTTCTATATTGGAAACAAGTGAAAATTTACTCGAGGCTTTTAGACAAAGATTAGATAGGCTTTATTTTTGTCATGTCATAAAAGAAAAATAAAATATTTTATTTTTGCTTTCACAGTAGACCGAAAAAAGCGTAGAATGTTTCAAGCTGACTTATTGAAAGAAATTTCATTTCTATAGACAGGTACTTTTGAAACACGTTTTACTTGACGCATTGCCTGAGGACAACCACTTTTGATTTTATGTCTTGCTGAAACTAGGGTTAAGGGCGGTTTTTATGTTATACGAAATTCTTTTTGGAAGGAAAAGACTAGTCGCGCAACTGAAAAGAAAGGGCATTGTTTATTGCGTGCCCAAGTTAGAAACAATAAATGCCATGACTTACACATAATAGGCGAACGTTGTTGGATAATTTGTTATTTTAATAGCAAATTGGAGTCTTCTTGAAGCAAAAAAAAGCAAAAACTGTGTCGATATTCCATTGCAAAATGAGGCTCAAATTTGAATAGGATGTACAGCTGAGGAAAAAAACCCAACTCTTGTTACTCAAGCATCGTTCATTGTAGAGCAAACTTAGAAATGCCATTCTATTTGGAATAACGTCCTTTAAAAATCCTTATGCATAAAAATTTCATAACTTTGAAATACATTTTCAAAAACTTTGAAATTTCCAATAGCAAGGCCCAAATCTGACAACATATTTCAAATCTAGAGCAAAATGTTATCTTCAGTACCAACTTTAATACCTTTTTTACCAACTTCAATACCAAGATTTCATTTTCAAAAGGATTCATCAAGTTATTTAGATGAATCGTTTTGAGTATGCAAAGTTTTGAGATTTTAATGTTAAATTAGTGTCCAAAACTTTTATTCATATCTTATCTTCTTAAAATTATCTTCTCAATCTGATGTTTTGTATTACATTACTGTAAAGCTACCCAAACACATGTACGTGATTTTTAATTTTTTTAATACTTTTTGCATGAAATATGAAATATAAAATTAGTATTTCAAAAAATATATAAATAGTAACCTAGACATATTTTAATTTAAATCCATTCACAAAATTTTTTTCCATAAGTATGCAAAATTTAACTGTTTTCTCCTTACAGTTCTTTCGCTGTCATTAAATATTTATCACCACGATAATTTTAGAGATCGTATATTAGTTGAAAAAAATCACCGTTCTTCGTATGGCATATTCAATATAATGAAACCGAAAATTCACAATCATGTGCAAATGAATCTGTGCTCTCTCTATACAGAATTATCTTCATAGATCTAGAGAGTAAACCATCCTGATCCCATTTCTAAATACATTTAAAGAAAATACGGAATTGAATCAATATATACCATAATAACATCTACAAACTTGTATTAGAAGATATATATCCGTACAAGTTATATTATCGTGGATTAGAAGATATATCCGTACTAGATATACTTTCGTAGATTAGAAGATTATACTCATGAATTTGAAACTATACTAGTACTACAATATATGTATTTGAAAGATCTTTTACCAAAATAAATATAACAAGAATATATTCTTATACATCTTTTTAGGAGAATTACTACTGTAATATAAAGCCTCGAATAAGAATATAATTTAGAATACGTAGGAATTTGTACCTTATTGTGAATTTTAAGTTTCATCTTACTATATTATTCTGTACGAAGATTGGGCATACTGCTAATTTAATGTAACGGCTATTTTTTTTTTACCCAGTTTTAATAAAATTGTGTTTAAAAAGTGTAGCATAAAAAATAGGTTTTTCTTTCAGTAGCTATTTATAATCTTTCCAAGAAATTGAGTTTTCGTCAATTAGTCATTTTTATCCATTTGGCGAGATTTCCGGTAATTTGGCAACATTTAAAAAAGTCGCCAAGTGGGCGACATTCCGCCAAATTCGGCGCCAAAATCTCGCCAAGCGTTATGGATGGAGAAATAAGTTATTCTTATATCAGATAAATAACTACTGGCAAGAAAATACAAAAGTGTTACTCAAAGTATCTTTTCTCATGAATGGAACGAGCTAGACCCACGAGAATGATGTCACCCAATTTATCGCATGATATTACATATGAAAAGTGAACATGTTTCTCAACAGTTAATATATATTTTTTAATTTATGGGATTTTTTGATAAATTTATTTTAAAAATGTGCAAAAGCTCGAGAACAGTTTCATGCTAGCGTTCTAAAAATTATGTCAATCGTTTTCTAAGGAAAAATTAGAAATGTCTATTTGTGCAACTTTATTAAAAGTTTTAATTTTTTGATGATTTTTTCAAAATTTCACTCGGCAATTTAGGGGGAGTTCTGAACATTCGATTACGTTTAAAAACAATAGTGCTTCCAGTATTCATGATTGTGATTTTTGTACCAAATTTCGTTCGAATAGGTCAATTTGTTCGTCAGTTATCGTCTCCACAGACTCACTGACACACACACACACACACACACACACATCATCTCAAAAATGTTTGATTCGTGATCAGGGATGCTTAAAACGTGCTCTCCCGTCGAAAACTCGAATTCGAATTTTCGACTCCGTCATGATACTTTCTTATACATAATGTATATAAGGAAAGTAATATAATAAATATTAAAATTATGCAATGCTAATTAACATAAGCCCTAATTTTACGTCAAAAGACCTAAGATACATATTTGTGGTTTAGTATGATAGTCATTACAATAATTTAACCGTTAGACATCATTAAAATATCAATTCAATGAACCAACCTCACGACTTTAACATATTCGAATGTTATTACACTGTTCTGATTCCATCGTTAGAGTAATTCGTTCATGAATTTAGCTATTTTAAAATCCCAGATTATTATTGGGAATCATCTATTATATCGAATTTTTGACACTTCAGAGAGCACACTGAAATGCTTTTGAGCACCTTGGTAGCAAGGTCAAATCCATCGGTACCAAGGTCAACATAACCTCATA
This sequence comes from Amaurobius ferox, assembly GCA_951213105.1. Taxonomy (NCBI): domain Eukaryota; kingdom Metazoa; phylum Arthropoda; class Arachnida; order Araneae; family Amaurobiidae; genus Amaurobius; species Amaurobius ferox. The sequence continues at coordinate 8,890,299 of OX578144.1, forward strand.
AAAAGTTGCTTATAATTGCAAAGCATGTTATACATATCACGTTAAAATTTATATATTTATTAGGGGTGTTGTAGTTCAGTTCCTGGTTCGATGTAGCTGATTAGTATGCAAGAGCGCCCTGTTCCATTTGCATGCCCAGGTGCGAATCCTCTTCTACTTTGGAAGAGAGAAAAAACCTTCTGTTTTTATGGCTTGCGTAATTGACCATCACATTGCCTTATAAGGCCTTGGCGCACGTGAAGAGCCCCGGGACTGTTTATTCACCCCATACCGAAGTTAATGCTCAAAAATGTTCTGTACTTTCATTTCTTTGCGTGTATTAATGATAGAGCAAAACGAATGGATAATTTAAAACTATTAAATTGCATCCAGAGTCATGAAACATTTCTATTTCTGAGGTATATTTTGTACGTGCATCCTGTTTAGGTACTCAACACACCATGATAACATTGTGAAGTTTCGAATGTGTGATAACTGTCAGTTACATGGTTAAAGAACTGGAACTTTTTATAACGAATCAGTTGCAGAGGCCACTTCCACTATAAGAGCTTGCAATTTCGTCCCAGTAGCTCAATGGTAGAGCGTCGGCTGATCAGTATGAAGATCCGTGGTTTGATTCCCGGTATTTATTTGTGGCGATAAGAAAGAAGTAACTTAAAGTTTTAATTCTTAAATTCATTAAGTATAATTATTATTTTATTACCGTAAATCCATATATAGTGAAATTATTATTTAATGTACATTGCTTTGTTGTGCCGCAATAAACCCTCCAATTATTTTTACCTTTTGTGTGAGTCCTGAAAAGAATTATTAATTAATTATTAAAAAGATTAGACCAACTTAAACTTAACAATAACATTTATTAAAGATACAAAATACCTATTCAATTCCAATACATTAACTATTCTTCCTATTAATTATTTATTAAAATAGAATTTGAGAGGGGAGCACGTGAGACCCTGAACCATATACCTAACGTATTTAATAACCTGTGGATATTTGAGGAACACATATCTTCAATTTGGGCCTTTGCAATAGACCATAATGCTTGCAAATACTTGGTTGCACTGAACACATCCTAGATCTCCCTTATTTGGGAACTTCCAAGTAATATTCTGCTTCTTTAGTATTGCCGTTCTATCATAATGGCAGGCAAGCCTCAGCCCATGTCATAACGTCGCAGTCGTTGCACACATGTCCTATTTCAATCAAAACTTATAATCGTCTCCTAAGTCAAAATACGACTGTTTTCTCCAATGTCTGATATTCCATTACTTCTTCGTCTGCATCTCATCTCGTTCTCTTTTCGTCTGTGATTCCTTCGGTGTGTGTGTGTGTGGGGGGGGGGGGGGGTAGCGCTGCCTTTACTTCTTTGGCGCTCATTGGTTCTTCTTTACCCAATTGCACTATTGCACATTTAGTGTGGATCAGCTCAGCCCCTCTGGTATTGCACCCCAAAATTTATAGTCTTTTGACCTTAAAGTTCAAGTCCTCATAAACCCTGGTGCCAGCCAGACTACAGCTTTGTTTGCCGTTCTGGGCATCATAAATTTCACAAATAAAAGTGTCTCATGTGAGAACAATTTCTGATCTCTTATTTACAATTGCACCTGAATAAATTGACCTGTAGGTTAGTGTAAAGATATCAGAGGTTTGAAAATGACCCTAGTACGACTTGCACGGAATCCATGGACTCAGGTAAGTTGAACGCCCATTTCAAATTGGGAGATCAAATACCTCGCAGGAAGTTAATCTCTAGAATATAAAGAGCAGAAGTCTAACTCGAAGTAAAAATACCAGGGGGTATTGAGTCAGATTGTCAGTTTCACACCAATCTGACATTAGAGGGTGGAGAATGCAGAGTTCACTTCGATGTTAAGAACTTGCAATTCTTTCTCAGTATCTCAAAGGTAGAGAGTCAACGTGATTCGATTCCCTTTTGGATTAGCGAGAATATTTGCGCATTGAACAGTTTCCCAGTTTATTCTGCTTAAAAAAGCACATTTTGTGAAAACACACTTTATTAATCATTTGATTTATTCTTGCACAATATAATAAATGTCGTTTTTTAATAGTCAAATAATCATGTACCACGATATTTTGTTTTTGCGTTGAATAAACATAAAATGAAAATGTGCATGTTTTTTATTGTCATGCAAAATTAGTTTGAACTGCTTAAATGCTTTTTTATATACAATAGACAGGGTAGGAAGTATTGTTTAAAACCGTAATTTAAATGCATTTATTTCTATTTCTTACTAATTTGCATAAAACTAAATAAATTGATTGGTATTAAAGAAATATATATTAAATATGATGAAAAAAATTTCATAGAAATCTTTGAGCGTCATCTTATATGATAAACTTATCACTATATTTGTATTTTCATCAAATTCATGAAAAAAAATCTGCTTGTAGTTTAACTGATATAAAGTTAATTCGATAACTTATAATACTAGAATACTAATATTGACTTACTTTAAAATCTCTCTATGTTTTCTGATTCCAATTAAAGGTGAGAATGCACTCACTCATATCCTTCATATTTTCAAATTTGCACGGCTTGCTACTTACTGCAGCACGGTGAATTACTAAAAGATTTCAAATAACACCATTAGATGTGCACAAACATCTTTTCGATTCATACTTTTTCTGGCAGTTGCATTTTATAAATACTTTTTAGCCAGTAAGATATTTTTATAATAGCCCCCAGGTTTCCTCAATTATTCTTTTCCAACTTCTTCAATTTTTTTATTAAATTTCCCTTGCTGACTGTGAACTGGTTCCTTGTAGAAAGTAACTGTTTCAATTCCTCCCTCCCCTGCTGGTGTTCCAAATTCTATATAAATCTCATATATTTGATATATGTAACAGATGAAACTAAATTTGGAAACATTACTTAGTATTTATATTAGATTTGTCGATTTCAGGAATGTTTAGTCTTACATTTTGACCAATCTTAGGCTTTGACCATTTCACCGATGATGCACTTCTAGCTCCTCGCGTGGATCTCGCATGGTTCATTTTACTCAAAGTTGGGTGATTTTACAATTGGGTACTTTATGCACGTTTGAGTCTTCGGATTTATCCTACTTTGGTTAGCCGCTTCATCATTTTGAGTTTCTTTGCTACAACTTCCTTTTTAAAGAGTATTTAAATCTTTATCTTCTCCTTGATGATCGTTTATGGTTTTATATAATGTGATATCACCAGAGTTATTATAATCTTTTGCAACTTATTCCTTACGAAAAGTATCCTCCAAAATGAAATGATTACAAAGAAAAAAAAATTAAACGGATATGCTTAGCTGAACTTATCAGCGTTCAGTTTCTTCCCTCATATCTCTACTCTGACGATTAATCCTTCAAGTTATTCTGCTCTTCTTTCAGCTCGTCGCTTATCTCTTCATTCTATCCTTAAAGCTTCTCCTTATGTTAAACTCGAGCTCATTTACAAAGATCTCAATATTAGGCTTTTTTTAAAATTATTAAACAATTTTCTCACAATGTTTTTCGAGATCTTGGGAAAGTCTCAAATGCTACAATCAATTTGTTGCGTATACGGTAGCTGCCACAAATATTAATGGATTTTCACGAAGCTTTGTATCCGGATTTGTTATAAAAAATCCAGAACTAGATAGATATAACTTTTGAAATTCGAGAGAAAACTTCTAAATTTTATATTTTCTTAACATGGTAGAATAAGACGAAATTTGACATAATTATACATAAAAAAATATTTATAACTCAACGACGAAAAACCTTAAGAATTTAAGTTATTGTGGTGAGAAATAGAGGCGATACAATATTTTGGGGGACAAATAATTGGGATCATTTGGACCAACAGTACAAATTTTTGAAAAATTGGTAAAAAAAAAAAATGTCACTAGCTATTTGAAAATGGATTTTGGTATGGGAAAGTTATGTCTAATCACATTCTAGTTAATTTGTGTGTGTTTTAATAGTATTAGAAAAATATGGTAAGCATTTAAAAAAATGAGCAGTTGTTTTTGCAAAGCGTACGAAATCGCCTCATAAATGTTGAAAACATCTATAAATATATTAAAATATAAAAATATAATTCAAATATTTATACATCAATATGATTTATAATTATATCCTCTGCAATCTGGTCGAGAATTGTACTCAACGGATTATAATCAGTGATATAATTCAGTCATAATAAACCAGCTGAAGCACACTTGTCCACCTTAAAAAATAAAATAAAGAAATTAGTATATATATATATATATAGTCAAGCGGTGGGGAACCACTTAAAATCAAGGGCTGTGTGTTGTATTCCAAAATTTTCTAATTTATTTTCGAACATAACTCATATACCTTTATAGAAATTGTCTGGATCCCCAATGTATTTAAGTCATTTTAGTAAGATTTTCAGTAAACGTCTGAATCACAATCATTTTTCTTCCAATGCCCATTATCTCAACAAGATCTATCCAATTACACTTGGTCGCATTCATCTGAAGAAGAAAAACAATTTTCTATACGAAATACAAATCCCACAAACTACACGAAAACCATTATTAAAATCTATTCCGTCTGAAAGCGACGCTGCTTATCACACATCTCCAAAAGCACACACTGAAGTATCTGACACGCAATCAAAACAGCAAATGATTGCTATCGCTTACGTCAAAATCGTCTTCAGCCCGGCTACTATCCTACGAGGCGTAAAATCGGGTGGCCAGTTATTTCTGCCTGCGGGCCATGAATTTGCAGTTCACCGTCCTTTGGGAATCAACTTCCTGGTGCAATCTTTTCCCATTTTTGTCATCCGTCATCGGGCCAGGAAGAGACAGATTACGGCTCCGGCGGATTGGGAGATCGATGGAGCTATTGTCAAAGTGAGACGGATGGAGCGAGAAAAAATATTGAAGTATTTCGACAAAATGCGAAGTGTCATGCCTTGGAGATGTATCGACAGGGTTTAGAGATAAGAAGTAGTGCAGAAAATTGCGGAATTTAGAACGTGTGGTTCAGTTAGTTATTATTCTCGCCGGCATAAAGGTGCAGCCTAAAATTCGTATAAGTAAATTATTGATATTTTTTATTTTAGATAAATATTCTTTTTTTTCACTTTCCCTATAATACAAAATCTATGTAAATCCTTACAGTAAGATCAAATTATGATTCTTGCCTTTCCATAGGTTTACAGGTTCTTAGTATCCCTGAATGCGAACCCAGAGCATGTTCTTTCGGGTTAATAGTTCCCATGCAGAAAAGCAACGTATACAATAACAAATCGCAATTACGGTGAGAATCATATCGCATCATGAACTTGGCGAAAAATTTCGTGACTTTGCTGATGAATTTGGCGACATGTTACCTACTTGGCAAACTTTGGTGAATTTGGAAATTACCAAATTTGTTCGGGGGTCTTTAAACAAATGATATAATGAAAGTAATTGTGCCTAGAGAGGGAAGTTGTGTGATTCGAAAATCAATGATTTGTATGTTAGTGATTTGGGAATTCTACCTTAGTCGTGGAATTGTTGAAGATTTATTTGTAGTTTCGTTGTATCTAACGTTTTGTGATTTTACTAAATATCTATAAAATTATTCACTGTTTCTTCTTCCTGTTTACTCTTTGACCACTTCCGTTTTCCACGATTATAGCGCCGTTTGTGGGAGCAAAAATCAAAAATCGTAGGTCAAATGCATGTAAATCTTTCTGGAAAATCCGAATCTGCAATGAAAAATGGGGGTTCCCATTGAAAATTTCAAAGTTGCCCGACTCCCCTCCCCCAGGAGGGGGGAGGGGTCAATTTTGGCATCATTGGATAGCTTTTCTGAAAATAATAAATACGTGTTTTTTATTTTTTGATCCGAAGTGTATTTCACGAGATATTGCGCCGTTCCAGAACTTTCTGGACACCCGGTATATATATATATATATATATATATATATATATATATATATATATATATATATATATATATATATATATATATATATATATATATATATATATATAGTTTGAAAGTCCAATGAAAGATAAGTGAGAAACTGTAACTCAAAAGACATAACTTTCTAACAAGCCTACAAAATAAAAGTGTAAATCAGCAAATCTTCAATCAAATGGAAAAAATACAAATTTCGAATCATCAAGTTAAAGAAAATCAACAAAAATCAATGGTCTGGAAACGATAAATGAAAAACAAATGAAATCCAAGCATTAATGCTATACATTTGGACAAGGGCTAGGCCAAAATCATGGATTTGTTCACTTCTCCAAAACTCTTTCTCGGGTCCAAGTATTTTGTCGAAGCAAACACAAAAAATGTATGTTATATATATATATTATTATAATAATAACAATATAATAATAACTAAATATATATATATATATATATATATATATTATATATGTAAATATATATGTATATATATATATATATATATATATATATATATATATATATATATATACATATATATATATATATATATTTATATATATATATATATATATATATATATATATTCACGTTTTCAAATTTACTTATTTACTTATTGCAGACTATCCAGAGCTAAATAATTTTGCTTTAAAGAAATTCAGCAATTCTTATATAACTCAAAAGACATAACTTTCTAACAAGCCTACAAAATAAAAGTGTAAATCAGCAAATCTTCAATCAAATGGAAAAAATACAAATTTCGAATCATCAAGTTAAAGAAAATCAACAAAAATCAATGGTCTGGAAACGATAAATGAAAAACAAATGAAATCCAAGCATTAATGCTATACATTTGGACAAGGGCTAGGCCAAAATCATGGATTTGTTCACTTCTCCAAAACTCTTTCTCGGGTCCAAGTATTTTGTCGAAGCAAACACAAAAAATGTATGTTATATATATATATTATTATAATAATAACAATATAGTAATAACTAAATATATATATATATATATATATATATTATATATGTAAATATATATGTATATATATATATATATATATATATATATATATATATACATATATATATATATATATTTATATATATATATATATATATATATATATATATATATATATATATATATATATATATATATATATATATATTCACGTTTTCAAATTTACTTATTTACTTATTGCAGACTATTAAGCGGTTTTAGGACGGATACAATAATAAATATAAATTAAAAAGACCTTTAAAAATCACGATTATGACACAAGATGGATGCCGTATTTTAATTTAAGTGGGTCAGATAATCTCCTCACATGATATGGGTGTAATTATTATTTTAATATTTATTTAAAAAACCACCAAATATATTTTGCTGAAATTTTTTTTTATATTTTTTATGGGATAATTTGAATATTTCCAAAAACTTTCGAAGCAATTTGTGAATTTTAAATTCGTTTAAAAATGTGTTAAAAATTAGGTCGCATAGCATTCAATATATTTCATTTTTTCAACCCGGGTTCAATCCAAAACTAATTGGGTGATATTATTCATTTATATTCCCATAGGTCTCACAGACCGTCTGAAAAACATACTAACATTTCATTTTGATAAAGTCATTTTTTCGGTGGTTATCGTGCGAACAAACAGACAGACAGACAGAATGAGACAGACAGACAAAGTCATAAACATTTTTCAAATATGTTGTAAAGTATTAAAAATTGAAAAAGTTGTCAAAATTTATTTGTCTCAAACCACGGGAGAACGGCCGAACAGAATTTAATGAAATTTTGTGGGTAGCCTTGAAATAGCCTCGTTTAAAATTTAGTCCATGTTTAGAGTTTCTAGGACCAGTGATTGTCGAGATATTAATGGAAAACGAATCTTTTTTCTAACTTCCTGGTTTCTCCAAACAAAAATGGTTGAAAATCTCTGGTTTAAAACGTGAAAGTGAATTTAAACTTTATCTCTAAGTTTGGAGTTTATTGCGCTAATCAATAACTTTTGAAAATCGCAGGGTTGAAATACAAATTTAAATGGAAAATCTGTCACCATGATTTACTTTTCACAGGTTCTTACTCAACAATGGGAGTTATTAAGAAATCAAAATGGTTATTTAATTGTCAGCTTTTTATGACGAATATTATTTTTTATATCATGTTGCTCAATAACGCAATTAAATCAAATGTGTTTATTAATTTTTATTATTATTTTTTCGATTTGGATAATAAATAAATGGGCATAAAAATATATCTTGTAAATGAAAGGTGTGATTTTTCATTTAATTATATTAATTACGGACTGTGTGCATCACTTTCATTTATTTTGACAAAGCGTTTTCAAATTTATATATTGTGTTTAGCCTGTAAACTCACATATTGTGTTTGGCCAATAAACTCGTATATTATGTTTAGCCAACAAACTCGTATATTGTGCTTAGCAAATAAACTGGTATATTGTGTTTAACCAATAAACTCATTTAGCCGATTGCTGAAACAGAATAATAGTAGAACGGGTATACGTTCTAGTACAATTTTAGTGTTTTATTTAGTATATACAAACGGAATCGGTATGTTTTATTCTTCAGATCTGCAATTTCAGATCTACGACTTTGGCAGGATATTGCTAACTTCACAACTTTTTTTAAATGTTGCCAAATTGACGGAAATATCGCCAAATTGATAAAAACTACGCTAAATTATTGAAATCAATTTTGTTTCGTTAGAAGGGAGTACTGAAATGGTGTTTCAGTAGCATTGGTCCGTCAGTCCATGGTTCACTGAATGATAAGTGGATACTAAAATTTTCACTGCGCCATACCCATGTGACCTTTGAGTCAGATGTCGCGGTGTTCTGCGCAATGCGCTTGGGAGGACAGAATTCAGTAGATGTATGTAATCACAGGTCAAACAGTTGCTTTCCATGTTTAACTTCTTTGCATTAGGTGTCAGCAAGGAATATCGAAATTGTGTTTTGTAGTCACTACTCAAATATTGAGGCAAAGTTTTCCCTATTTAGACACTAAATTATATTCAGTGGGTTTGCACTTTTGCCTATATGTATCCCTGCGCCAACGTCCGAATGATGTGTTAGAGTATCTCTGTTCCTAAAGAGGCTAATAAATGTGTGCGGTACAACTGAAGTATTTCTAGCTCCAGACATACCGATTGTCTTCATTTTATTCTCTGCAGATCCCCGATTTTATATTCTTTATTTCAATGGTATGTTTGTACATATTTTGTTCATTTACTTAAAATTGTCTGTATTCATATAACACACCTTGAAACTACAGTCTCACATTTTTATTGATCACAATTTTATTGACAGAAAATAATATAATTCTGCGGTGTACACAATATACATACATAATATATATTTTTAGATAAATACGCAATAAGAATTTCTTTAAACGAGATAAAGATATTTATATTTCACAAATAGAAAGTGTGGCATGCCTTCAATCGCGCACAATTTATCATGCATACCCTTACATTTTCCTCAAACAATTTGCTTATTGAATCAACTTATACCAAGCGAAAAGAGTTATTCTAAAACAATACCTCCGGACAATAAAAAAGCCTAAATCACCCAACGGAATATATCGATCTTATGTATGACAAGAATTTGTTTCCAGTTCTTTCTGCCAATAATAGATAAACCAAACACGTTGTACTTCTGAAGAAAGTTTTCCCTGGGCGCCGTTATCTTTGATCGGTGCAATATCGCACTGATAAGCTTTGAAATATTCATTGATCCTTCCTGTTCCCGGCTTCATCATTCTTATCGTGTTTGCAATGAAAATATTTTTCCCACTCCCAGGCAAAATTTAATAAGAGTTGCGCACTTTTAGAAAGTTACCGGCAACATTTACTCAGCGTAATGAAAATATCGATTTGGCTGAAGGTTTCTGTTCTTAAACGTATGGCATTGTGTTACTTTTTGAAAGTATCCCCTTTTCTGAAGGATTTATTTGCATAAGTATGACAGAATGTTTTAAACAAGAGAAAATGTTATTAAATAGCCTTGTCTTTCAGTTAAAAAGAAAGGATTTTCTTGTATTGTTAAAATTATCGGATCAACTCTTTCAGTTAATATTCTTATCATCTCGAGAAACACATATAAAGATATAGTGTATGTACAATATAAAATCCTTGCTCAAAGTGTTAAAGTGAAAATTAAAGATTCGTTAAATATAGAAACTAATTGGTGTATGAGCCAGTTTCAAATCAACCACCTCACTCAAAACAAGACAGCTTTAGAACTTGCCAAAAATATCTCTTGGTTTGGTGGTAGATCTGTCTTTCTATCTTTTCATCCTGAAGAAAGGATATGTATTTGGAGTCCTGAAACGATTGTTGCATTTTATTAGATAACTGATGTTCTGAAATATGTGCTTGTTTAAAGAGGCGTTATCATATACATACAGCTGAGTAAGACTGACTGATTAAAGGACATTTATACAGCCCAAACTACTGAAGGTAGGAACTTGAAACTTTGAATACACGTAGAGCTTGACCAATAAATAATGTTCTAAAATGTTGAAATTTTATTCGAAAATATTATAGGGTATTAATTACACAGACAAAGCTGATGGATGTAGAAAATCGAAATTTTTCATTCACGTAGGACTATATAGTAAATGAGACAAGCATAAAATCTTGGAATTTAGTTTGATAAATTTATAAATCGCGGAATTTTTTGTTCTTACATTCTTTCAGCTATAACTCACCAACGGCTAGCAACACAAAATCCATTCTTATACTTTCCTATGCATAAAAATATCCTAAATTTCTTTCTTAGTACTATCGGTGTACAATTAACTGTTCTCAATGTATTTAAATTTACAGTTAAAGCATATATTCTATTTATTTATTTTTACCAATTGATTTATTTATAGTTTCCATTCAATTGTGGTAACTATGGTAATTGTGTCAGGTTTCAAATACAGAAATCGTTTGTTGGTTATCTTTCAAGTTAAAGAAGTTAAAAACAGTTCTATAATGTATTGATTCTTCGGAAAAAGGTTAGAAAATGGCAATATACAGTGATCTATCATGAAATACTTTTTCACATATTGCACTTTCTATGTAGACACAGAACTATACATTGTGCACCTTTTATATGTTTAAATTTGAAACATTTCTATGATTTTTAGAACTTTTATTAAGTGTGTAGCTATCACATTGAGTGACCAATATCTATTTTACCAGTGCGAAGCGTGGGTGGTAATGGCTAGTTTATATATATATATATATATATATATATATATATATATATATATATATATATATATATATATATATATATATATATAACTTAAATGAATATTGCGACTAGGTCAAAAATTAGACTCACGTTTATCAATGAATCTACAAGATTTGGGAATGCCTGAACGACTGCCGACTGTATTTTTAATTATACCTGTGTGTATGAGCTTATGGGTTAATTCGTCAAACAAATTCATCGGTTCTAGTAACATTAGGCTATTCCTTCTTTTTTTTTACAAACATTAAAAATAACTTAACAGCTCATACTAAAGTTTTAAAATGAGAGCCATTTACTTTCCAATGAAAAAATGATGTACAACTATTCAACATTTTAAGTATTTCTGCTGGTGTTAAAATATAACGTAAATTTGAATTTTGCATTAAGCTGAAGAATATTGTACAAATTGACGCGATAAACTTTCGTCTTTTATGCAGTTGATATTTTTGACCAAATGACTGGTATACAGTATCCCTGAATTCAAGATTCTCTATTTTTATGACCAAGTTTTTATTAGCCGGCACGGAACTTTTAAATTGGGCTGCAAATAGCAGTTTGTTGTGTGATATGAGTCGGACATTCTTGTGTTACATCTACTTTTCAGGCTACGAAGGAAATTTGAAATATAAAAAATGCCAAAGGGGGAGGGAATTCGACGGGAATTATGTTCCATAAATAATATTGAGTTTTATTCTGTCAAACTTAGGAATAAAATATAGTTAGATACAGGATATTGGGAGTAATATTTCTGTTATACGATTTTAGATTTTCATATTTATGTTATTTTTACTTTCCTTATATACATAATGTGTAAGGAAAGTATTGTGACGGAGTCGAAAATTCGAATTCGAGTTTTCAACTGAAAATCACGTTTCAAGCATCCCTTGTCACGAATCGAGCATTTTTGAAGTGATGTCTCTCTCTCTCTCTCTCTCTCTGTGTGTGTGTGTGCGTGTGTGTGTGTGCGTGTGTGTGTGAGCGTGTGTGTGTGAGTGAGTGAGCCTCTGCAGACGATATCTCACGAACGAATAAAGCGATTTGAATAAAATTTGGTACAAAAATCACAATTCGTGAATACTGGAAGCCTATTGCTTTCAAACGTAATCGAATGCTCAGAATCCCCCTAAGTGAAATTCTGAAAGTCGAGTGAAAATTTGAAAAAATCATCAAAAAATCAAAACCTTCAATAAAGTTAGGCAAATAGACATTTCTAATATAAGTTTTCCTTAGAAAACGATTGATATTAACTTTAAAACGCTAGCATGAACTGTTCTCGAGATATTGCACGTTTTTGAAATACATAAATACATTTCTCAAAAAATTCCATAAATTAAAAAAATATATTAATTGTTGAGAAACATGTTCACTTTTCATATGCAATATCATGTGATAAATTGGGTAACATCATTCTCATAGATCTAGCTCGTTCCATTTATGAGAAAAGATACTTTGAATAATACTTTTGTATTTGAACGCCAATAGTTATTTATCTGCTATGAGAATAACTTATTTCTCCATCCATAACGCTTGGCGAGATTTTGGCGCCGAATTTGGCGGAATATCGCCAACTTGGCGACTTTTAAAATGTTGCCAAATTAACAAAAATCTCGCCAAATGGATAAAAACGACACTAAATAAGTGAAAATGAAGACTAATTGACGAAAATTCAATTTCTTGGTAATAGTATTAATAGCTACTATAAGAAAAAAATATTTTTTTATTGTAAAAATAGTAAATTCATTGCATTATACAAAGAAAGTCATGTGTTGCCCACATCAGATTTTTAAACTATAAATATAAAATTCTAGAATAAAAAGTATGAAAGATTGAAATCTTACAAATACCAGTGTTTGCTTCTTCCGTTAGCCCTGCAATTTAAGGCAGCATTATTCAATCCACGAGTGTTTATACAAGAAACAGAGTGCTATCTTGTATGAAAAAAAAAACTTCGCTAGTTGAAACTTTGTTTCTGCAGGTTATAAAGCTTCAAAATTCAACTTCTTATCTGTGCAATCTGAAATCTGTAGGAAATTGCAAGGTTCAAATGTAAAAATAAAGATAATCATCACGCAATAGATATATTACTATTTGCTTTACCAGGAAACATGATTTGTTCCCTTCTGATGACATAATTTTTATAGTCATTATTCAAAAACTCAAATCTGAATTGCTTTTAAAAACAAGTACTTTATTTTACAATCGAGAATTAAAAAAAGTTAAAACAGCAGCCACTAAGTAAATTACCCTTTATGTTGTTTATCACGCAGACAATTCAGCACCAATTAATCCTATATGTTTAAAGATCTCGTTGAAAGATCCAGGTGATTACTTTCGATCGAACTTACTCAACCGTAAGTATTATCTCTTTATGTGATTAAACAGCTTTTAGAATGTGATTTCTTCCATTGGAAGAAATCACATTCTAAAAGCTGTTAATTTGGATTCCAGTAACGTAAAATAAGCTTCAGTACTAATATATTAGTACTGATGAATAGTACTAATACACGATATCTTTTAATAAAATATCATTAACATAATTTGTTCCACCTGCTGCCTAAATTAAACTAAAATTGCATATTTTTACTTAAATTATATATATTTTTTAGATTTCTCAGATATTGGATGTTAACATATCGTCCATCAAGTATTGCGCAACTGTCTATAACTAAACTATGAACTTGGCATATAGTAACTGACTACAATCCTAGCTAAATTGCGTTTAAAAAAAACTATTACGTAGCAAAATTTTATTTGACACTTCCTATAAAAGTCTTTAAACTGTTACCTTATAACAAGTGTGCTGCTGCAATTGCAGATACTGGATATTACATGCTGATGAGTACATAATAACTTTGAAACCGGTCAATGGATACTATTACCTGCCATGAGAATATATTCCAATTTTGTTATGATAATAAATATGCATTAGTTCAATCCAAAGATCATAATCATTTATTAGTTCAATATTAATTTCTCATAATGATTTTATAAATTTCATTGTCAATGATTGTATTGTTTTTTATTAATATTCCAGATTTAACGTGCAGCAGAGAGTGGATATTTGAGCGTGTGTCTAACTTCGAACTACTTGAACGATCGAGGAAGATCGTGCCAGGAGTTCCTACCACAGAGAAATGCATGGAACTATGTCTAAAGGAAACAGACTTCGAATGCCGATCTGCCAATTACCACCGTCGAAGAAGAGAGTGCAAAATGAGCGATGTTGACCGTCACTCCGTCCAAAGTAACATCAAAAAGCACTTCGTGCCGGCAGAAGATGGAACAGAGTATATTGAAAATAACTGCGTGGATCGTAAGAATTTTTTTGTTAATTTCTACGACAAAAGCAATGCCAGTTCGTCATTACTCAAATATATATTTATTTATTTTGTAGCAAAAATTATCTTATATTTTTTAATAATATTTGTTCAATACATTTTCTTAAAAATTATAATCTTTTAAGTTTTGCACGTCGTTTGATTTTCAAATGTATTCCACTAATATTTCTGCGTTTACGTATACCTAGGTACTCAGGACGCACAAAGTATGTAATTTTACGCCCATTTTATCAGTTTTGTTATATTCTCCTACGAAATACTTTCGAACTTTTGGTTGTCCTCAGTGCTAATCCATTCGCTGAAATATATAGCAAGTTGCATTCAAATCCAACTCCCCAAATATAATTAATTTTTATTGCAATTATTTTCCTAAAATATTTTTTGGAATAATCTGAACATTAAATGTTCTAAAAGTTACAGTAAAAGGCAGTTCATTAGAGGTGCATACTAACTTCAGAGGCAAAGAAACATATCCCATCTTTATCACAAAATGACAATACAGTCTTTGCAACCGCTTTTGATTTGCCAACGGGGCTAACGTTCATGAGGTTTCTGTCGCTAAAGTTGCACAATTCGTAGAAGAAGTGTTCGTGTAACTCACAGTAGAAGGATATTTTGGCAAATGTGGATCTTCTTATTTTTATCCCGAAGAATTTTGTTTGAAAAATAATATTTACCTTTGTATTTTAGTGATGTATTTTATTTTTAGGGCATTTGAAAGATATAGAAACTTATATAAATATTTTCAAAGGTTAAACAGATTTAATTTCCTCTTTTTCGAAAAGCATCTGAATACTGTTTTCTTTTTCAAAAGACAATCAAAGACTTTAAAGATAAAATAATCAATTAAATTATAAGCATCATAGAGAGCTCTCAAAGATTTAACTAATTACACATATTTCATGACTACTGAAGTGTTAATTTTATTAATAATTCCAAGCTCAATGCTCAATGTTTAATATATAAATATTTGCACAATGATTTTAATCGTATCTTACAAATTACAGCCCCCGAACGACTTTGCGAGTTCCATTCCACGAGTGGTAAGATCCTCAAGACGGTCGATGCAGTCTTCCAGGACGTGAAAACGCTAGAAGGCTGTAGAAAGAAGTGTCTGGGAGTCGACTATCGGTGTCAGTCTTTTGACCTCGGGGACCCAACCAACAGTGTCTGCCGACTCAGCCATTTAGCAAGCCCATCTTTAGCCAATATAGAAGATCCATACCTTGAGATCCATGGAGCTTCTACATACGAGATAGCTTCATGTTATAATGGTAAATTGATTGTTTAAGATGGATGTCATGGAATATTGAACCTTGTGCATAAAATTTGCCTATTTTATAAAATCATAAAATGTAATTGCTCTTATAATTAAACTTTAAGACTGAATTGCAAATAATAAATAAACGATCAGTCAATAAAATGTGCTAATTCTGGAATCCGCAACAAATTGTTTTAATGTAATTAATATGAAACTTTTATCTTCAATTTCTTGCCGACGCGGTGGTCGAACGGTCAAGGCGAGCGTTTCCAAGCGATCGTTCGACCATCGCGTTGTGGGTTCGAGTCCCACGTAAGGCATGGATGTTGTGTTGTTGGGCGCAGTATGTCCCCCCCCCCTCTGGTGCGCCTAGGCAACGTCCAAGGGCGGCTAAATGGTTCACGCTTCTGGCCGATGTATATCTGGCCGAATGATGAAAGTCAAGTGCCTGGACATTTCAATTTCTTAATAATCGTCGACTCAAATTGTATTAACTATAAAGAACACGATTTAATAAGAAAGTTATATACAGTGAGTTAACAAAGTATGTAAAAAGCACATAACTTACATTACCTTAACTTTCATTACTTTCATGTACATATTTAAAAATTCAAGGACAGAAAAAATTTGTTTGTTCTTATAATCCGTTATTGCTGGAAATCAAATGCTTTTTGTGGGAGATTAAAATAAACATTTCGAATTTCTTGAAAACCGCTAGATTATTTCTAGAGATATCACGCTCTCTGTGAGGAAATAGAAAAATTCGTTAAAGATATATAAATGTAAGGGAATTAACATTGAAAATAAATAATGGTTCCATGGATTCGGTTCACACATCGTTGTAAATATCTTTCCGATGATGTCATGATGGAAACTATGCAATGATATTTTAGATCATTAGTGAATCTATTTGGGTAAATCGGATTAAAATATAAAATTACTATAAAATGAATTCGAAATTTAAAGAAATAACGCCGCGGGAACACCTATTCGGGTCCTGAAATATATATGTACCAAATTTCAAGGTTGTACGACTCTTAGATTTCCCACTACCGTTAAAGACTGCACCGTAACACACACTAACATTTTCCTTTATTATTTATTAAGATCAAAATGCTTTCTAAGGAGAATTTTATGCATTCCAAGAAAAAAAAACACAGAAAGTATGGTAAACAAATATAAATATTGAATTTTTTTAAAGCAAATGTTTCATAAAATAACTGGTACTTAAGTTTTACATTGACTTCCACAATGTAGTCAAATCAGATGCTAACTCGCCAATTCTTCATGATTTTAAGATATGTTATTGATTATTTTGTGTTACTGTTAGTCCAACCATGTAATTTCTAATTTAAATAAAATAGCACTAAAGTGATAGTCATTTTAAAGGGCACCAACGTGGGCTGCTCAAGTACAAAAAAAAACTTATTTGCATGATACCGATTTTATTACTGCATTTACCGATTTTATTTCCATTTCCAAATACAGTGACCATTCAGTGCAGATCCCGAGAGATGGTGGCTTTTGTCCGAACAACCAAAGTCTTCAACGGAAAGGTGTACGTAAAATCTCGCCCCAATTCCTGCGTTACAGACGTTCTCAACAGCATGGATTTCGAAATAAGAATGGCTTATCATGATCTGAACTGCGATGTCAAACAGCAGGTAAGACATCATAGTGATTTAATAACATTATTGGAACTTTCCAGCATTTTTAAACGTTTCTGTTCTGTGGCGTCGGTTTGTGAAACCACAGACAAGATACAAGTTAGAATTAAACACATTTATTGAATTTGAAAATAAACAAAGCAGTAATCGAAATAATGGAAACAGTACATTGAATAATTACAATAACTCATTATTACACTCGGTAGGATGACAATTAAGAACACCCCTGGAGGAAGAGGAACAGAGAGAATGCATATATTTTCTGGCATACAAAATAACACAATATCTGTCATATTATATTTAAATCACATAACATTTTAGAATAACCATTTCACACTCAAGGCAGTAATCAATACTTCAAATTTCAGATCGGACTTGTAATAATATTCTATCTCATGAGAATGAAATCATACCTTGTCTCTTTTAAACACAACAATTAACACGTAGGGACATGGATCGAAATTTTGGAGTCTCTACACGGAACAGTTCTTGCACCAAACCAGGAACAATGGATACACACTGAAGAAATAGGCGAAATCTTGGCTGAACACAATGAAACTCTCTGTTCGCCAGGAGGTCAAGGAATTGAGTTTTTTGGCAATAGATACACGAAGAAAACACCTGGACTTCATCACACTACAGAGAAACATTCGATTTCACTCAGGAACTAGTGGAGTCCAGACTTCGATGAACTATTCCACACAGTTCGACAAAATCCACACGAAGAGGGGTCAGGCATAAACAATCGCTATAAATAGCTACTTAGCTTTAATTGCATTTAGAAGCCGACCCATAGGCAGAATACTTTATTCCATCAGAACAAGACTTCTTTTCTTCACAAGCCCGAGAGTACATTTTTGCAAGAACGACGATCGTGTCTTCTCCTGGGCCATATCCGCCCCAAAACACTCTTTCTTTGATATTACATTTTTAATTCGTAACTATATTTTAATAAATCACAATTAGAACTCTTCATTCTCCCATCCATGATCCGACGTGCGTTCTAACACCACACCTCTGTTCCATCGCCCCTTCCACACTGCCGCCAAATCCCCTTTCAAACTGGTACGTGCGCAAAACCTGCAAGTTCCCAACTGGCGACTGAGAAGCGAAAATACAAAATTATTTTATTAATATTTTTCTGGAACATAAACAATTTCGCAATTTAAGAGTTCACTTAACTTAAAAGTCAATGGAATTGAAATCATGTCGAAGATACATTTATACTGCAAAATTAAGACTTTCAATCACACAGAAATAAAACAATACTTTAATATAAACACAATAATAACACAGAGGTGTGAAAGCCTTATCACAGTTCCATAAACTTCTGGTATACAACATCATTACTATTTGCCTTTTAGCACCCGATATAAATCAAGTTTTAAAAAACGTATCTATAAAACTGCACCATGGTGTCTGTGATAGTTGACATAAAAAACATTATTGCTTGAACCATGGGCATCACCTGCGATTCAAACTGCATACAACAAAAAATGAAAATATATATTAGTCTGTGCTAACTAGGCGCAATTAAATACAGATCCTACCATTTGTAACACTAATAGTTAGATGTGTATGCACTGGCTACGCTGTATTTCATTACTTTTATATTCGAGGATTTTGTTTAATCATCGATTGCATATAATTTGATTGCATATAAGTACTTATAGTTTGTAAAAATTCAAAGTGTAATGAATAATTATTTCATGACAGTTTCTCACTTTGTGAGCAGTATATAAAATCTATGGAATCCAAATATTTATATCGCCATTATTTCTCTCTCTATCGAAACCTTCCAAATAGAAACAAATATGCTTCCTGATAATACATAAGCACTAACTCGATTTTCCAAGCTGCAATAACGACATTCATATTGCAAACCACTTTTAATCACTGATAAACCACGGTGCAAAGTTTGTTTCGCAGACAACTCGTGTAAAGCGATCTTTATCTGTAAAGCGGTCTGATGAAAGATCGCGATCAGATTGATCAGAAAAAAATCGTTTTTTCTCATCGTCTTGTCAGCTAGGAAGACCTGACCTGGTGAAAGGATGATAATTTTTTGAAATATGTTTAATTTGATGGAATATCAAATATATTAGAAATTGTATTTATATACACCATGACCTGCAGATATAATTACAGTGAGAGATTTTTACATTTCATTTTGCAAAATATTCAAATTGAAAGTATATGTGTGCAATTAACCACTGTAGAAATCAACCTAAGGTATAATGTTTACGAAAAACTTTCTATAATACTGTTTAGCTCAATATGTATACGTTGCTAATTGATTTGAGACAAGGAGTATATGCTTTATGTTGCCATCAACAAATATTTATAATACCGTAAAAGCAGGAGCATAAGTTATTTACTATTTGTGTCAAATGATTATTTGCACTGAAAATTTTTTTTTATGAAATCAGTGCATGTGTCAGGTCCATACAACACACTATAAGCTAACTTTCGAAACAATGTTGATTTGTGACTGCAAAATTTCTTCTTCAGGAAGTCGTTTACAAAGCAGAAATATTTTGAATTCATTATCAATCCATAAACATTACGAAAAAGAAAACTGAAATCGTTTACATTGTAACAGGTCTTTTTCTATATTTTTATAATTGCTATACCATTCTTAGTTCACTTTATTTTGAATACTAATTATTATAAATGTAATGAACATTAATTTCAAGTTCCATGTTTCAGTTAAATTTGTGATAATTGATTTCCTAAATCGCTTTTCATGACTGATTACAAATATTTCTCGCGATGTAGAAAATATTTCTCAGCCTCAAGAAAATGTTAACAACTAGCTCTAGAAAATTGCTAGAAGGGGCAAAACACAAATGCTGCGACATTGACACATGATATTATCAGGGCCAACGGCCGTACCGTGCTGAAAACACCGGTTCTCGTTAGATCACCGAAGTGAAGCAGCATCGGGCGCGGTTAGTACTTGGTGGGTGACCACCTCGGAACGCCGCGTGCTGTTGGCCATCTCGGGTGCGGTATCCCCGTGGTTTGCGCACTAGATTTGCACGCTGCCACAAATACCGCCGTGTTCATGCGGAGTACGATCACGTTAAACATGTGGGTCCGTAAGTCCTTCCGAGAGGTTGGTGGTAGGGGAAGGAGGGTACGGTCCCTGTGGATGCCTCCCCCACTGGGTTCCGGTCTAAATTGGGTGGCACTTCCCGACCGTCCATACAGTTACCTTACACCTTTCTGGTAGGTCGGACGGTCTGGGTCTCAACAACAACAACATGATATTATCATACTTAATTTTGTTTAGTTACTTCTGAACTTATTGTACATGTTACTTTATTTATGATTTACTACCACTATTGTTCATTGTCAAGTGATTAATAGGAAAACAACCCCAGATGATTTTAATTTCCTATGAGATTCAATTATAACCAATGAAAATACTGTTATTAATAGGTCTACATTTACTCTTGTGTCACTTGACGATCATAAGGGATTTATTGTTCAAATATAAATAGAATAAATGATTACATATTGATCTAATAAGTGTTATCTAATGCAAATGAAAATGTTTTATTGAGAGGTAACAAAGCGTGTACTATGATTGGAAATATGATTTATCAGCTTCCATGATCGTAATTAACAGCTTCCATGTTCATAATTAAATGTTGCTTTTTGTACTTATGTAATTGTTTTGATAAATTGGTTAATATTTACGCAAAGCTATATTGATTGCCTTGCCCTGTAATTTCTATTTTGCAATGCACTTTCGTAATGATTAAATATCAACTAGTTCTTACTACAAAAATAACTAATCAAACATTATATAGGAAATGTCATGCCATTTTTAAAGGATCTTTGATCTCAAGTTATTAATTTCCTTATATACATAATGTATAAGGAAAGTATTGTGACGGGGTCGAAAATTCGAATTCGAGTTTTTGACGGGAGAGCACGTTTCAAGCATCCCTGATCACGAATCAAACATTTTTGAAGTGATGTCTGTGTGTGTGTATGTGTGTGTGACAGTATGTGTGTGTGTGTGTGTGTGTGTGTGTGTGTGTGCGTGTGTGTGTGTGTGTGTGTGAGTGTGTGTGTGTCAGTGAGTCTGTGGAGACGATAACTGACGAACGAACGGACCGATTCGAACCAAATTTGGTACTAAAAACACAATCCATAAACACTGGAAGCCTATTGCTTTTATACGTAATCGAATGTTCAGATCCCCCCTAAATTTTCGAATAAAATTTAAAAAAAATCGTCAAAAAACAAAACCACTACTAAAGTTACGTAAATAGACATTTCCTATGTAATTTCTCATTAGAAAACGATCGACATAAATTTTAGAACTCTAACATGAACCGTTCTTGAGATATTGAACATTTTTAGAAAAAATTATCAAAAAATCATATAAAATAAAAAAAAAAAGTATTTCCTATTGAGAAACATGTTCACTTTTCATATGTAATACCATGCGATAAATTTGGTGACATTATTCTAGTGGATCTATCTCGTTCCATTCATAAAAAAAAGATACCTTGAGTAATACTTTTGTATTTGAATGTCAATAGTCATTTATCTGTTATAAGAATAACTTATTTCTCCGTCCATAACGCTTGGCGTGATTTTGGCGAAATGTCGCCAACTTGGCGACATTTTTAATTGTTGCCAAATTAACAAAAATTTCGCCAAATTGATAAAAATGACTCTAAATCAATGAAAGTGACGACTAATTGAAGAAAATACAATATCTTGGAAAGAAAATAAGTATCTACTATAAGAATAACATTTTTTTAACGGTAAAAGTAGTAAATTCACTGCAATATATAAGGAAAGTCATGAGTTGCCCACATCAGATTTTTTTTTGCAACGTCCAAAATTGGCCAAGAGCCAGATAACTCGATGAATTAGTAGTTGTATTAAATTTCGAAATTTCTCTCACTGTTAATCAATACCATTTTAATATTCATTCAAATTTAAAATATAAAATATTCATGTATATTCTTTATAGTCAACTATTATCTATTACTTTTCCTGTAATTATAACTGTCTATTAAAAAACGTTTAATGTTTTCAAGGTATCACAATCCGAATAGGGCTTCTTATGTAGATTGCAAAAATTTCTATCCAATTCTCGTTTTTTCCTAATCTTTAGATCCTAATGTTTTAGCTCAGTTAAAAAAATATTTTGTATAATGACTAGTATATTTGTTCTTTACTTACCATACTATAGTACAGCTTCCAGTGGAGCCAAATTCCTATACTTAAGCCAGAATTCTCCCTTTCCTCGGCCCGTACATGGTTTGTACTAAGTTAAATTTTGGTGCCTGAGAGTGAAAAACTTAAGTTCATATTTTAACAAGCTTATTTTAAACGCAAACTACATAAAAGAAAAACTGAAAATTTCAGAAATATAAATATAAAGCTTTATAATCACCTATTTGCATATAATTTTGAGCATGTGTAGATGGCCCTAATTTATTGTTTTTATACATCTGAAAAATCTGATGTGGGCAGCACATAACTTTCCCTGCAGACTTATATTAACGTTCTCTATATTTAAATTAAATTTATTTCACTTTTAATTCAATTTTCGTTCTCATTCGGTAACCAGACTTATTTTCAAAGGTGGTGTAGAGAAAATTCGGAAAACTAAAATATCTCGAGAACGGCTAGTCCTAGTGTAATGGGGTTGGTCTTATTATTTTCGTCGTTAAAAATTACGTATTAAACGAGCATTTAATGGATATATTTGAGTATACCTAGTTCTTTAGTTTAGATTTTGACGATTTTTGCGGGTCATTTTGCAAAAAAAGGCAGGTTATTTGTTTTCGAATCGTACCAAAATCTAATCAGCACCAGGGTAACCCACATGTGACTCATCTACCGAATTTTGTGAAATTCGGTCCAGTAGTTTTTCAGTTAGAGTGGATACAAGCTTTTGTGGGTCATTTCGCAAAAAAAGGCGGGTTCCTTTATTCCAAATCGTACCCAAAACTAATCAGCACCAGACTCGCTCACAAGTAACTTACCTATCAAATTTTGTGAAATTCGGTCCATTAGTTTTTGAGTTAGAGTGGATACATACATTGCACAGACAGACACACAGATAGACAGACAGACAGACACACAGACACACACACAGACGTCACGCTAAAAATGGTTTTTTCGTATTTTAGGGGTCTTGAAACGTGTAGATCCGTCGAAAAATCGAGTTGCGACTTTCGACATGATTCCAATACTTTCCCTATACCTTACCATGCATTGCAGGGAAAGTAAAAAACACTTTCGGTTCTAGCCTGGAATCAAATATTTTAATTCAGGTTGATATTTGGTTCCTAATATGTCGTCAAGCTTTGCCAGGTCTAATACTACCGATCCGAGTAAGGGTCTAAAATTAGAAAACTTGCAGGGCTCTATTCCATACATGCATACATTACAGTTGCATGAGCGTATGCACAGCATACACAAAAATAGATATCAATCCGAAAGTATATGGACTGTACCTGGGAAGTTAAAAAACTGTACGCTAAAATCGCGACTTAAAATTTCTCAAGAAAACATCACCTTCTATTTTATTGACTTTACAGAAAGAAAAAGTCTGATGTGGCCAGCACATGATTTTCTCTGCAGACTTATATCCACGTCTGTATTTTAATTAAATTTAATTCACTTTTAATGCAATTTTCGTTCTCATTTGGTAACTGGACTTATTTTCAAAGGTGGTGTAGCGAAAGTACGAAAAAAAAAATAAAATATCTCGAGAACGGCTAGTCCTAGTGTAATGAGTTGATCTTATTATTTTCTTCGTTAAAAATTACGTATAAAACAAGCATTTAATGGCTATATTTGAGCATATGTAGTTTTTTATTTTAGATTTTGACAATTTTTGCAGGCCATCTTGGAAAAACGGCAGGTTATTTTTTTTCTGAATAGTACCAAAATCTAATCAGCACCAAGATAACCTAAAAACGACTTATCTACGAATTTTGAGAATTTTGGTCCATTAGTTTTCAGCTAGAGTGGATACAGGATTTTACTGGTCATTTCGCACAAAAGGCGCGTTCTTTTATTCCAAATGGTACCCAAAACTAATCAGCACCAGACTCGCCCACAAATAACTTACCTACCAAATTTTATGAAATTCGGTCAATTAGTTTTTCAGTTAGATTGGATACAATATCTGCACAGACAGACAGACACACACGCACACACAGACAGACAGACACACACGCACACACAGACAGACACACACTCACATACACACACACACAGACATGCACACATACACACAGACATCACGCTAAAAATAGTTTTTTCGTGTTCTAGAGGCCTCGAAACGTGTAGATCCGTCGAAAACTCGAGTTGTGATTTTCGGTAAGATTACAATACTTTCTCTATATATTACCATGTAATGCAGGGAAAGTAAAAATTAAAAATAATTTACAATGTTTCAAATTCCTGTTTCTAAAACTATTTTAGAGTGTATAAACAATTATAACAGATACTATTTTCTTTCATTAATACAAAAGTACACTAATTGTGTTGGGTTATACCTTTGGATATTTAATTATTTTAAGAGTTTTGCTTTTTGTTTAAATGTGTTCAGGGGTCTTATTTACATAGTCTTTCTCTTCTAGTTATCCATTTTCCAATTGTTTAGGTTTTTGATATTCTTTGTTCAAATAGGTTCTTTTCAATAGGTTTTGTGTTAAAAACGGCGAAAGTTCGTTCTTTTTAGGTCTTAGCAATTTAAATTTATTTAAATTGGCTAATTTGTGATTCCATTTATTGCCCTTTTTATTCCCTTTAATTTGATTCCAAATTTATTGCTCTCGGTTAAAAATTGGTTAATTCATCGCAATTTTACAGTTTTATTCTATTTTCAGCTTTTTAAATATTTCAGAATCGTCCATATTTAAATTATTGCCGAATTCGTATATTTCCAAATCGTTTCACTTCATTTCTTTTTAATTTTCGTCTGCTCCGAAATTCCATTGCTCTTCTTTAAAATTTCGAGTTTTTAATTGGTTGATCGTAATATTAAAATCGTCTGTCATTAATTATTTTATCGTTCATCGATAATTTTGTTTACAATCTGTGGCAGCGATGTTTCGCAGTATATAAGCAAAATCGCGCGTTTTTTCGCTCTCTTTGCTCTTTTTTTTTTTTTTTTTAGTTTAAAGAAAATTAGTTTATTAAATTGTAACTTCAATTATTTCAAATTAACAAATACAAAAAACACTGCTCACAGGCAGGCAACTCAGGAAGAATTAACATTAGAATTTTAGACATTAGAATTTTAGAATTTATCAACTTGGTTAAAATTAAGGAATTAGCATAAAACTTTACTCAAAACAATCTATTTTAAATTCCATCAAAAAATCATTAACAAAAATATTAAATTTAAATAATTTTAGAATTTAATCCAGGCTCTTAAAAATTATGAAGGTTTAGAAATTTGCTCTCAGAATACAGTTTTAGAATTTTAAATTTACAGAATAAATTTTGATTAAATGCATTTCAAAAATATTGAGAATTTAAGAAATTAGGAGTTTATAACAGTAATATTCACCAGCTGGGTCATCAGACATGGGGGGGGGGCGAAGTTCCAATCATTAGAGCTGCACTGGTTTGAGACAAAAAGTTCTAATAGTTGAGCTGACAGGAATAAAACTACACTGGTTTTCTGGAATTCACCCAAACTTGAAACAGGAGAGGATTCAGCATTTTCTTGAAAAGGATTGCAAACTCAGGAGATCAGACCTAACAACTACTTCTGGAACACTCGGATCTTTTTAGAACGGCCGTCCTCGTCAGAAACTACGTTCACGCAGCTCGCATAAGGAATTTTCACCACGTAATTTTCTGGAGAGTTACGTCGCGAATTCCGCGATAAAAGCTTGAAAAATGCATAATTTAAATTAAAACAACTAATGAAAAAAAAAAAAGAATAACGCGAGGAACTTAACGTTCCATTAAAAGGTCGCGTGGAACATAAGTTCCATTCGAAAATAAACAACGCGCTTCTCGCGCTAACCACAACGAAGGATTTCAACAAAAAACTGAAACTGAAAAGTTCTGCGCGCGTATTTATACTTGCGGCAAAAGGGCGAGTTTAGATAAACGGCAGCAATTAAAATTCGCTTACCGAAATTAGAATTGCCAAAATAATACTCTTAATTCCGAGAGCAGACGATCCGAAAAAAACGCGAACCGATTAAAAAAATCCCAAATTCCAAAGGGGCGCGAAAAACGCTTAGGTGGCGCCTTTAATCGCAGTAAAAAGCCCGCAAAACAGAATTCCGAAAATGGCGGCAACTGAAATTTTTGAATTACAGTGAGACATGGAAATAACTTGAAACTGTAGAACAAACGGAATTTCTAACCAAAATGGGAAAATGAGACATCAAATTAAAGGGAATTTTAAGGGGAATCAAATAAATAAATAATTTTTAAAATTTACAAATCAAAAGTAATATTAATTTAAGGAATGGAACGTTTTTAACTAAGAATATTATAAAGAAAATTAATTTAGATGATTAAAAATATTCTAATTAAAGAATAAATGAAAAAGCCAATAAATATTATTTAAATATTACCAAATTAAGAATATTGAGCCAGGGAAAAAGAAATAAAAGTAAACTTCCAAACCTCCAAATTACCTAAATTCTAAAGCAACCCAACAATTGCGTATGAAACAAACTATATAAAAACACTTTCTCAGATGCAGCTGAAACAAAAGTATTTTTGTGTGACGAATTATAAAATCCACAGCTTCTTTACTTTATATAGTTGAACAAACGTATGCAAAATTTCATTCACATCTGTTGGTATATTCTCTTATGGGGTGTGGTGATATTATCATGACGTATCCACTGAATTCCGGGATATATTCTCCGTCTACAAGAATCAGTGCAAATATTTTGGATTACTAGTGTTTTATTAAAGCCACCCATAGGTGGAAAGCCCAGACCGTCCGAATCTTCCTGGGGCCTGACACCTATAGGTTGTTGTTGTTGAGACCCAGACCGTCCGATCTACCAGAAAGGTGTAAGGTAACTGTTTGGACGGCCGGGATGTGCCACCCAATTTGGACCGGAACCCAGTTGGGGAGGCATCCACAAGGACCGTACCCTCCTTCCCCTACCACCAACCTCTCGGAAGGACTTACGGACCCACATGTTTAACGTGATCGTACTCCGCGTGAACACGGCGGCAGTTTTGGCAGCGGCTGGAATCGAACCCGGGCCTACCAAGTGCAACTCCAGCGCGCTAACCAATGTGCTACCGCGCCCCTGACACCTATAGGTGTAAACTGGAAAAATATACAGATAATATTTTTTTCACTTGATAGCGAGGTCACGAAAAAACCACCAAAGATAATAAAACAGAAACTAAATGCTTAACTCGTTCTCAAAACAAAAGATAATATACACAAGACACGGATGTATTTATTCACAATTCGCTTTGACATCACGCCCTCAATTTCTAAATGAACCATAATCAACTCATATACCCTATGTGAATATTCTTATGATTTATGCAATTTGGGGGATTCTTGAATAATCTACTAAATTTGAACAGTTTCCGAAACTCACCAAAAGTTGCCAAATTGGCGATATTTTGCTAAACTTCAAATCTGTCGCCAAAATCAAGAATCAAATAATAACAGCTGTTACCTATAAATATTGTTTTTCCTAATGGACAAGCAGTATGAAGATACTTTAGATATTCACAACAATATAATAAGAAATAGACTTGGAAAATCATCCTTAAAGTACGCAAATATACATAAACACGCACAGACTAAAATACACACATGCACACTAAAATATATAACACACACACATAAGCATCAATTTACAAACATTTGATTCAAGTGCAAGAATGTTTGAAAACTTGTTCTTGGCCCCTTCACAATACTTTTCCAATATATTGTATTATTTATGTAAGGATAGTAAAAATTTTACACGAATAATTTTAAATCAAACACCACAAAACCCCATTTATTTCACTTACTTTTATTCATTGTAATGCAAACGGATGATGAAGATATGAAATAAAGAGGCATGAAAAAATAGAGTGCACACTTACTCTGTATATTTAAATATACAATAGTTTAAAACTGACCTTTCTGACATCATTAAATATTTCACTAAAGCATATTCTCGTCAAGTGTTAACAAATTGGGGTTAAAATCCTGAAAATATGGTGTCACTGACTCTAGTCTTCAAAGTTTCCGTCATCAAAGCATCTCTATGGGCGGTCGGAGATACACGCTGGGGATTTAGTAATCTTGGCAGCTGTTGTGAAAAATAATTTTGAAGGAATAAAACAGTAAATAATTATGGTGTCTAAAAATATTTGATGCTTTCCTGTTTACTGTCTGCTGCAAAAAATTCGTTTATTTAAATATCAATTAATTCTTAAGATAGATTGCTTATGTCTTAAATGGCAACAAGGGATATTTCAATTCGCTTAAATTTTTTTTTTCTAAAGTTGAAAGAGAAAATAATTCTGCAATTCAAAATTTTTCTACATGGTAGGATGATATTATTTGATTTTTCGTAGAAATTGTGCAATAATTACCGGCAGACAATGCCTATTAGTAAAGGCTGCGTAGCCTGCGTAATTTTTATCTGATCATACTCAATAATGAACTCGATCTATAAAACATTGATTTACATATATAACCGAATTAAAAAATAAACGGTTAAGTATTAGAACAGTTATCACCTGACATCGATGAACATCGATAAAAGGGGTACAGCGTACACCACGCGTATTTTTTGTCTGAGCACCTTCAGAAACACACTTGGTTTGTAAAATATACGGCTGATAAGCATATCCAAATTGTAAAGAAATCGATTGAATTTTAAATTAGTTATAGTTGGACACATCAGTAAAAAGGAGTAAAATGGCACGTGCAATTTTTATCTGATCAGGTTCGGAATCAGACACGACCTATAAAACATGAATTTACAAAATATATCTGAATTGAAAAAAACAAGAAAGGTCAATCATACTTAAAGCGTTGATTATGAAACACTTTCCAACTTCAATGCAATTTTATTTAAACAAGTCTAAAATGCAATACATTCCTCGGTAATTTTTTAAAACTTATCACAATACTATATTAATTTATTATATTTGAAAACTTAAACCTTCATCGAAAAAATTGAACTTCATTCAAATGACGGCATTGAAATATAAATTGCCTGGTTTAAACATCTCTAAAATGCGATACATTCCTCGGTAATATTTTTAAAACTATCATAATACCATGATAATGTATTATATTTGAAAACCTCATCGACAACAACTGAAATTCATTCAAATGACGTCATAGAAAAAAATAACACGCCTGGATCTCTCCATGAAAACAGCATTTCATTCATAACATTTTACCATTCATTTCATTCATCACAATACTATAATAATTTATTTTATTTAAAAATTAAGACCATGGAGCTAAAAATAATTAAACTATATGCTTAAAACTTCATCGAAAGAAATTGTCCTTCTCTTTGTAAAATCAATGAATATTTTATTCATATCAGCTATGCAGACTCCATGGGCTAAATAATTTTGTGTTAAAGAAATACAGCAATTCTAATGCAACTCATTCTACATATTTTGCTGTTTACATTTTACATAAGTGAAAAATAGGCTTCCTTGTAGAAATAATCAAATTTGGATGATCATTCAAACCCAAAAATAAAGTGGTTTTAGGACGGATACAACTCTCAATATGAATTAAAAAGAACGTAAGAAATCACGATTTTGAGACAAGATGGATGCCATATATCATTTTGAGGTGGGTCATGTGATCCTTTCATATGATGGTCAGCTGAACGATTCATATAAGAGCTGTAATTATTATTTTAATTTTTATTTAAAATACTACTGAATATATTTCGCTGATTTTTTTTTATATATTTTATGGAACAATTTGAATATTACCTAAAATCTTCGAAGCAATTTGTGAATTTTGAATCCGCTTAAAAAATGTTTGAAAAATTAGGTCCCATAGGGCTCAATGTATTTAATTTTTTCAACCCGGGTTCAATCCAAAACTAATTGGGTGATATTATTCATTTATATTCCCATAGGTCCCGCAGACCGTCTGATCAACATACTAAAATTTCATTTTGATTAAGTCATTTTTACGGCTGTTATCGTGCTAACGGACAGACAGACAGACAGACAGACAGAATGAACAAAGTCATAAACACTTTTCAACTTCGTTGTAAAGTGTTAAAAACGGTTCAGTTGTAGATCAGTTACTGTATGACAAAGCATGTATGAAGATAGACAGAAAGACAGATAACAACAAATTGCGTTAATTTTCAAAAGTAAGAAAGTCAGTCACTTCGCTCCCTCACTTCACATCAAAAGAAGAATCCTTTTCCTCGCTTCATTAACGTACCTTAGAAAAGAAAAATGTACGTTATAGCTAATTATAACAAGATAATAGTATTTTTAAACAATCCGGAATTATAGGTCCCACTTGACTTTGTACATTCATACAAGCACATATTATTCATTTTCAGTTGTCACTCTGTTATGATTCAAATTGTTGGTCAATAAGAGACACCCAGAGTAACAAACTGGTCAAAAAAACTAATTATAAAGTAATTTGAGTTTATTTTTTGTAATGAATATCATTTATATAATATTTTCAGAGACATCTTAAAATACAAACCCTTTTTCCTAGGATATTATATTTTACTTTTAAAGTAGAGTTTATACAAAAATTATGCACCGTCAAAATTATATAGTGTGATTTTCATTAACACTTTACAACATAGTTGAAAAATGCTTATGACTTTGTTCATTCTGTCTGTCTGTCTGTCTGTCCGTTAGCACGATAACTGCCGTAAAAATGACTATCAAAATAAAATTTCAGTATGTTTTTCTGACGGTTTGTGGGACCTATGGTAATATAAATAAATAATATCACCCAATTAGTTTTTTATTGAACCCGGGTTGAAAAAAAAAATACATTCAACCCTATGGTATCTAAGTTTTCAAACATTTTTTAAGCAAACTTAAAATTCACAAATTGCTTCGAAATTTTTAGGAAATATTCACATTATCCCATAAAATATATAAAACAATTCAGTAAAATATATTAAGTAGTTGTTAATAGAAAATTATTTAATATACGGAAAAAAACAAAATCTATTAAATTCTGACTTTTGGGATATCCTCCAGAAAGAAAAAAGAGATATATTATATAATAAATATCTTTCCAAGGGTTTTATCATTTTGTATATGAGAGAGGCTTCACATTTTAAAATAAATTTGGTAGATAACAATTTTTCAAATGTTTTTTTAATTTTATATAACTCTTCATTATATACTTATTTGATGGCATTTTTAATGCACTTTCCTACGTCTTGGAGAGTTAAAATTTGGTACACAGCTTAAATTTGTGGAACATTGTATTCTATAAAAAATAGGTGGATCTTTAAATATAGATCATACATTTTTTTCGAAATGGCCTGCAAATAATCCCCGTTCACTTCTATAAATCACTGTTGTAATATTGTTAATAATTTTGATGTGGGCAGCACATGTCTTTCCCTGCAGACTCATATTCACGTTTTCTTTATTTCTTCAATAATAATTTGAGATTATCTGCACAAAATAACAGCCATAAATATTTTAAATGACATTGAATTTGCACGTTAAACTTAAATTTGTTTCTCATTTGATAGCTGGACTTATTTTCAAAGCGTAGCGAAAACGCAAAAAAACTAGAATATCTCAAGAACGGCTTGTCCTAGGGTAATGGGGTTAGTCTTATTCTTTTTGTTGTCAAAAATCACGTATCAAATATGAATTTAATGGATATAATTGCGCACACGTAGTCCTCTATTTTTATATTTAACGATTTTTGCGGGCCATTTCGCAAAAATAGCCCGTTCCTTTTTCCCGAATCGTACTAGAATAACCTACAAATGATTTATATACCAAATTTTGTTAAATTTGGTATATAAATCACTTGTAGGTTATTGAAATATTATACAGCAAATTTTGTTAAATTTGTTCCATTAGTTTTTAGCTATAGTGGATAAAGGCAATTTCTGCCGGCCTTTTCGCAAAGAAGGCAGATTCTTTTATTACGAATCGTACTATAATCTAATGAACATCAGGATTTCCCACAAAAACATACCTACCATAATTTATGAAAATCGGTCTATTAGTTTTTAAATTTGAGTGGATGTAATATCCTCAAGGACACACAGAAATATACACAGATACACCCTTACACACACAGACGTCTTCCTAAAAATAGTTTTTTCGTGTTCTAGAAGTCCCAAAACGTGTAGATCTTTCGAAAATTCGAGTTCCGATCTTCGGCACGATTCCAGTACTTTGAATACATACACACACACACACATATTATCTGTGTATCTGTGTATTATCTGTGTATCTAAATTCCGTGCCTATGCAATTACAATAGTTGTGATTTTAAATGATCCCTAAACTTTTATTATTTCTTCAACGAAGCCTAATTTTAACTTATGCAGAATTCAAATATCTCAAGCGATTGCATGGTGAGTTACATAAGAATTGCTGAATTTTTTTCACACAAAATTATTTAGCTCTGGAGTCTGAATACAAGTTATATGAATGAAATATTCATTAATTTTGCATAGAGAATCAGATGATTTATATTTCGATACAGTTTTAAATATTTAAGTATAATAAATTACTGTAGTACTGTGATAATGTGAAAGATATCACCACTGAATGTATCACATTTTAGAAATTTTTAAATGAAATTGCATTTCAGTTGGAAAGTGTTTCATAATCAATGCTTATGCGTGATTGATCTTTCTTGTTATTTCATAACATAATTATTAGCAATAAGGTTCTTAGTTTTCAATATGTAACTGAACCATTGCACAAAGTGTCAAACATACACAGTAGTAAATAATTTCATGTGTTGGGGTGGTTTGATATATTTTATTTAAACCAGAATAATAATTAAATAAATCTCAAATCATGTACATTTGAATTTTAAAACAATAGTAATATTCAGTTTAGTTCCATGCCAAAAACAAGTATACGCATGTGACAATTTAAGAGATGATTATCTGACCAAAAATTTATCTCAATCTTCATTTGAAGAACTTACTCGCATTTATTTTTATTGTAAACAAATGGATCTATATAGATTTATACAAGAACCACAACTTGTTTGTATTTATAAACAATGTAGTCAGGTATTTTACAAATAATTTAGAAAAATATGTGAATTTCGATAGTATCAAATATCCCCATACGTCCAGAGTTAATGTTATTTTGTCTTATATTAAATTGTACCACCTGAAAGACAAATTCTTAAGTAAAAATTATTATAAGGGTATGATATTTATCAAGAAAATAAAGTGTCAAAGTTTTTCTTAGGGAGTCTAAAACCCCGAAACTTCATATTAGAAGTGGTCCTTTGTCTTCTGGATCACATTACTGCCCGATGCAAAATTGCATTTCTAGCACATTTGTAGTATGTATGGTGTCATCCGTTTGGAAATTTTATAGATATTATCAAATATAGGTATTATCAAATAGGTATTATCAATATAGGTAATATCAAATATCTTTACCTGTCAAACGTCCCCGTCTATCGCCGTACCAGCAGCACACATAGCATTGTGAAAACTTACTTTTTATCTTTTCTAGCAAATTTGCTCAAATTGAGCTACTAGAAATAGTGACAAAAATTTTAGTCGTTTGATAAAAACATATATATATATATATATATATATATGTATATATATATATATATATATATAAGTTGTATATAAATATATATATATATATTATATATATATATATAAGTTGTATATAAATATATGTATATATATATATGTATATATATATATATATATATATATATATATATATATATATATATATATATATATATATAAGTTGTATATAAATAAGCACAAATTAAATATTTTAGTTAACAGTTTCTATTAAATAAATTAATCGAGTTTGAACAGAACTTCCATTTTCCGAAAATTTTTTGAACATTCCAATTTTGGAAACTATCTAGACTGAGGTTTCCAAACTTGGGAGGAATTATTCAACTAGTGGCGGGTATATCGATTTAACTGTTTTAATACACGGTAGACGTATCGATATGCCCCATCAATATATCTGCATACGTATTAATGAAATTGTTTACACATAAATGCGCCTCATAAATCTGGAAACAACTATTCACTTATCTCCAAAATAGCATTTTTGTAGTTTCGTTAGTCCTTCACTAAATTACGATATGGAAACCATTATCGGAGAAAGTTTGTGGATTTCATTTTCATGCCGTTTTTCCTTATGAAAATATACCTACTATGTTTTTCATATAGTTTTGTTAGAATAAAAAATAAGAAAATACCATAAAATTGACCAATCTTCTTCCAAAATATAAAAATTCGTGATACTTTCCTATTTTGCAATCTCCAATGATATATACAATCACTGAACCTTACCATTCAATAATACAAATTCCTTAACAGATCTATGTTTCTGCACGCACACACAAACCTATCATTGTTTCCCCGTATAGTTACCCACTGGGCAATTGGTAAGTGATTTCAACCAATGTTCAGATTGAAATGCTATTGTATTCTCCCCTCAGGGCAATGGTGAATTCGCTAATGACATTGTGATTCAGCACCATGACATGATCGTCACGAATCAGGATCTGGGAGTGACTGTTCGCTGCCAATATGACCTTTCTAACAAGAGTGTCGCTCATGGAGTACGCTTGGAGGTTAACAAGTAAGTAGCCAATTTGTGATTTCATTTAATCCATTCATGCTCATTAATTGAGGACCTTTGTTTAAAGCTATTACGTATTACTGCGTCAGCATGAACAGCTACGTTAATAATGATTTGTACTGTGATGTAGTTGATTGAAATTGCTGAAAACAACACTAGAGTGTTAAAAATACAAATGCAACTTAGGTCAACCATACCTAGTGGACGTTTTAATTGGTGAAAATGCCGAATACATAGGATCAAAATTGTTTTTATTTTCCATCTGTCAATACACGGAAATGTATTTAGAAATAAATGATATTATTTTAGACATCAATTACTACCGGCTTTTAAAAATTTTATTTTTGTATTGAAGCATCGATGATGTTGGTATGCCAACAGCTCTTGGTTTATTTAAACAGTGCGTGTTTCTCTTTAGTTTTTAAAGTAAAAGTTAGTTTCTGAATATAGCAACATTTCCACAAATGATATTGGTTGGAAATTTTGTCACATGTTGCCACCCAAAAGCATACTGTTTCAAACATTTTAAAAATATACAATATGTGTTTTTATTTGAGAACTAAATATACCACACCATTCTATATAAGTCGAGCTATTTAATTTATTTGTGGCTTGTATTTTTGCATCGAGTAGTAGCCAGGATTTTGGTTGCACAGTTAAATAAACTATATATATATATATATATATATATATATATATATATTTGTGTATAGCTGAAATATTCAATATTTAGCATGAGATCACTAACATTAAGATTGGCTATTAATTTCCATATTAAAACGTGCTTTTTTAGCTTATTGTGAGGTCATAATTGTAGAGAAAATAACCTATAAGAAATTATCATGAAAGAACACCTTTATTACTGTTGATTTATAGAACTGTTTTCCTTTTATATTTCCTCCGAAAACACTTCCTTCTTGGAGTTGAGTTGAGCTGAGTTGACACATAAGATAAATCCCCAACATCTTCCCCGCTTTGCAACTTTGGCAAAATTGTAAAATTACAAATCTGATCGTTTGAGAATCTTTATAATACGTCCTGATCTCGAAATTGTAGTTTTAGGTATGATTGAGGATGTCCTAGAATAATGGGGTTGATCTTATTATTTTCCTCGTCAAAAATTACGTATAACACAATCATTTAATTGATACATTTGAACATACGTAGTCTTTTATTTTCGATTATGGCGATTTTTGCGGGCCATTTCGTAAAAATAGGCGGATTCTTCTTTTGCAAATGGTACCAAAATCTAATTAGCGCCACAATATTCCACAGGTGACTTATCTACCAATTTTTTTTTAATTTGGGCAATTAGCTCTTTTAGCTAGAGTGGATACAACAGATTTTGCAGGTCATTTCGCAAAAACTGTCAGTTTTTTTTATCCCGAATCGTACCCAAAACAAATCAACATTAGGGTCACACACAAGTGACTTACCTACCAAATTTTATGAAATTTGGACCATTAGTTTTTATGTTAGAGTGGCTATATACACTGTAGCATTTGGGTCGTTGTGAAAATGAAGTAAGTGATCGATACCCTCGCCAAGGAGGGGGCTTCTTAACATTTAACCTCTAGCTCTGAATGGACTTTTCTGGAACTTTTCTCTAGAAGGCAAATCATTGACAAAAACACTTGGAAATCCCCACCAGTCCATAGTTCACGCCATCGTTTTTATCATGGTGGTGTTCGTCTTAAGTGATGGCAAAGTCCAACAAACAACTATTTCTAGGTTCATTAGTGGACATTTAAAATGTCTTACTTTCAGTTGGTAACGTGATGTCTTTTCCATCTGCAATAAGTGCTATCTTGTGGAGGCTTCTCCCCAACATATCCTTGACTTGTTTGGGACTATCCCGGGATGATCTTATCTTTGAACCGCTGTTGGTTTTGGATTTTCTTGGTATTCGTATGCTCATGAACATGGTCTTTGAACGAGGCCAAGCAGAATTAGCAACATCAACAATATCACTGCTAACATCAAATCCGTCTTCTGCAATGACAGTTAACATGCATATTCAGAGAAAATAATAAGACATGTTGATCGATTAACAGCCTATAGTCAATCTATGTAAACATACGGGAGCACATGTTTTGCCTTAAAGCATATAATGTATACTGATTCACGAAAGTCATATACTTTTTATTACTTCTTAATATATCGTGATAGATGTTCGTGCCACGTAAAGATAAATTGCGAAAAGATGAGTCTAGGAATTTACCAAGGGTCACGTGACCTACGCGAAATACCACAACCCTATGTAAAATAATAAGATTTTTTTTTATTTTAATAAAAGCACGCACATCTCTATCCGAAGCCAACGAAGTGAAAAACTTCCAGGAACAAATTTAGAGGTTATCACGCCTTGATGATTTGCATATATATGAGTCTGTTGTTTTTTTTTCACTCTGTATTTTTATTTCATCCCTCTAAACAATGAAATAACGTAAGCGTCAATAACGTACTATTTATCCTGGCGAGGAACAACAGATACAATGATCCGGCAGTAAAACGGCTGTTCACCGTTATAAAAAAAGATCTGATTCGGTTTCTTGAATCTGAATTGTAAGTTTCTGAAGACTGGATAAAAATTGCTTTCTTCCATTCACTTCGGTTCCTTTTATCGTGATGTAGATAAATAATGGTTGGAATAATAGATTCGAGGATGGGATCCTTGCTCGAGTAATCGATGTAAACTGCAGAAATGCGGTTCCCGTTGAAGCGGGTTTAATTGAAATAACATAACGTGCAAGCGAGGCGTAAAGGTTTCAGTCAAATAGTTATAGGTTAAATAAAATTAAATGCTGAAAAATGCCGATGTTGAAACAT
Organism: Amaurobius ferox; assembly: GCA_951213105.1. Taxonomy (NCBI): domain Eukaryota; kingdom Metazoa; phylum Arthropoda; class Arachnida; order Araneae; family Amaurobiidae; genus Amaurobius; species Amaurobius ferox. Next base: position 8,928,385 of record OX578144.1, read on the forward strand.
TGTGATTGTGCTATCAAGTTATTTACGGATAAGTTGAAGCTAAAAATCAGATGCGAATTTCCATACAAATTAAAATTCATTTTTTTATATACATTTATTGAATTTTTAAAGTAGAATTCGAAGAATTAAATATGCAATTATTTGACATAGTCTCAAGTTTCAGTTTCTAAATTCATTCCATTTTTTTCGAGGATTTGAAACTGCTGTCACCAAATTTCCGCAAATTTGAAACAGTATCTCTAAACCAGTTTATCCTGACGTAATGGAGTGGTTGTATTCAGTTTTGTTAGCTAAAATTTCGTATAAAACAAATATTTGATTTGTTTATCTAAGTGTATATATTTATGTATTTCAATTTCAATTATCTATTTTTGTGAATTATTTCAATTGTTCCACATTCATTCAAAACAAAAAAAAAATGTGCGGTTTTAAAAATAAGTGCCATTTCCATTTATCCGCTTTGCACCAAAATCTAACCAACACCAAAGTGTCATCAAAAGTCATAAATTATTTCATAGTTTCGGTGTTAAAGTGGATACCGACAGTACACAGACATCAGACAGATACTCACATTCAGGTTACTCTAAAAAGCAGCCGATTCCTGTTCTAAGATGTTCATACGAGCAACGTGCACGACAAAAGTCTTGAAATATAGGCAACGAAATTAGCGTTGAAATATGGCGACCTTTTGAAAGTTTCAGAATATTTCGGAAAATATATCACAAAAGTTAAAAATACAAAACTCCAAATATGCACATGGGAAACTATGGGAAGGATATTGTGCATCCTCGAAATAAACAGTTCAATCAGAAGTATCTGTGTTGAAAACGTCCTATAGATGGTTCTTAATTCTAAGTTATGTACATGTTTTCGAATACTCCAGATATGCTGTAGATCACCATAGATGTTGTAGAGCCATTCAGATATGTTATAGAGCCATCCAGATATGTTGCAAAGCGATCCAGATATTTTTCAGAGCCATCTAGATATGTTATAGAACCATCCAGATATGTTGTAGACTCCCTACATATTGTAAAGTCATACATACAAGACGTAGATTTCCATGCATGTTATACAGTCATCCATGCATGTTGTAGATCCCAGTAAATGTTGTAGAGGCATCCAGACATATTATACATCACCAGACATGTTGCATAGATTTACCCGACAAGATATCAAGGCAAAAAGCACAAAACTTGCCTTTGATGTCATATTAATAAAGCAAGGTATATTAATTAATAAAACGGTAACGTCACAAGTAACGTCACATGAAAACGATTCATTCTGTGCTTTTCTCTGATTAATGTAACGTGTCTCGCAATATGTCTGCTAATTCATTTATTAATAACTGTCTAAGTTCGCTGGCTCTATTTTAACATAAGCTTGTTTGTACATAAACAAAGCTAAATTATCTAGTTAAACAGACTATTTATTTTGCTTGTATTCTTCAATAGGGGGATTAAAAATGAACAATATATCCATTCTGCGCATATTTTACGTTCTTCAGGTATAAAATAAAAAGATCTGTTTATTAAAAATAATTCCATTATTTGATCAAATATGCTATACCCGCACGTAATAAATGAAATGCGACATTTCTTCTAGTAGCTTTTTTTTTGTATGATTCTTCGAGCATAAAATGATTGGAATAAAATATGTTTTTTTCAGTACAGTCCTTTGTTAATTGGAAAAATTCTTTTATAAAAACGTATCTGCTGCCATTGTACATAATGAATTTCTAATTCATTTAATTGTATAGTTTCAAAAGACATAAAGTTATCTCAATAATAAAAAAAAAATATTTAAAAAACATTCGAACATTTTAATGATTTCTTGTCTGTAAAATTTGGATTCGCTTCTCATGATTTTGAATTCGTTACTGAATGTATAATTGCCACTTTTTTACAAAATAAAATTATTTCATATTGCAATAACTACCAATAAATAATTCATAGTTTTGTATTTAGAAATTTTTATTGTAGTTTTAATGTACCAAAGTAATAAATATACCAAATAGTTTACCAGTTTAGTAATAGTACCAGTTTAGTAATAAATATACCAAAAATATAATTTCTGATTTCTATAATTCTCAATTCCCTGCTTCCAACAACCACATACTTTAAGTTTTTTATTTGTACGCATTGAGATTTTAGAAGTAATAAAAAATCCAGTCATTAAATTAGTTCCATTAGTCATTACATATATTAAACCGATTGACTAATTTAATTTGTGGATCTGTGTGAGACAATAACTAAAGGTAATGTGTAACAAGATAAAAAGCACTTCTCTAAATTTCTAATAATAGCGGATACGCATAGTACTCGTCTGTAATCATCAGTAATAGCATTGATCTATTAAAAATATATTTAATATTGATCTATTAAAAATAAATAGCTTATATTTATTTTTCCTTTTGACAAGTTACTAGCTGAAAGCAAAAATTACCATTTAAGGGGTAATGCTGTAAAAATCACGAAAACCGCATAAAAATCTAGTATAATTTCACGAGATAACTGATACTAATCTCAAATCAGTGACCAACATGATTTCACAAAACTGCCTCAACTATTCTCGAAACATTGACAAAAAGCACAGTTCAATGTACCTCGTATCTTGTCAACTCGTTAATTGAACTCTAACGTAGGCCTTTTATAGTTTCCCTATAGAAACTTCTAGAAATATCTCCTATCACGTAGGATAATCGTTATTTGGAGATGCTTCTCAAAGATTTGGGAATTCTAATCCTGGAATCCCTACTCTCACGTTATGCTTACGTCGTGGATTGCTCATGTCAGGACGCTTTCTCAGCCAGGTAGGTCTTCGAAAGAGATGAAAGAAAAGGCGCCAGTGAGGGTATATTAAGCGTTCTCAACACTATATATATATTTATATATATATATATATATTTATATATATATATATATATATATATATATTTATATATATATATATATATATATATATATATATATATATATAAGATTCATATGAAAAAATGAGGGAAATGACCAAATGCAAGGCATAAAATGGTAGAGGGGGATGGCGACCCCTCTTTCCCGTTTAAAAGACTGCTTTTATGCCCGGGCAACACTCACGGTACAATCATCAATGTTACAATCATCGATGTTGTACCAAACCTGTCAGAAATACTTTGGTGGGAAAATACACACATCCAACAATATGGAACAGCTTTCCCGTATGGACTCAATACGATCATATTTAATGACAATTATAATTTGGAATCCTGTAAAAATGAAAAACGTAACCCTGTATTACAAGATATCCATTGTGCTATAAAAAAGAGATGGCAAAGGGGAAAAAGAAAACATAACAAAATCAGTTATAATGCAACTCTTGAAAAGATCGAAACGTTCATAAAAAATGTGTGTACAGGAATAATAATAAAACCTGGATGGATTAAAAATCTTATATTTAGTATAAAAAAACGTTATATTCAACGCATCTGGTGTTATTTGAAAGAGTATCAACTCGAAGAACATCTATTTGTTAACAATAATGAAAATGCTTGTACAAATTACGCTATAATGATGGATTTACTTAAACTAAGGGCCAGTACATTAAACATAGTATTAAAACCCTCTACCCGGAAGAAAACTACTACAGCAGAGCCTTTTGTTACTACCTACAAAAATAAAAATTATGATGGAATACCAATCAAGACATATATAAAAAACTTGGCACATCTCTTGCCAATACCTGACATCGAGGTAAAGCTGATTTATAAATTTGTGCAAACCAATGGTAGAAAAATATTTAATTATAATCGTATAAGCAGAAACATCCATGTATATCAAAGTGAAGAGTGTAGTTGTCAAAACAGCCCTTATATAGACACCCATCATGGGCACATTGTCACTGGAAACCTGGATCTATTGGATAATCGGAAGTTAAAATGTATGCTTCAACTTGGTACGAAATTTCGTATACAAGATTTCACAAATATTAAAAAGGACTTTGAACAAGATTTAAAGAAATTTACATATAAACTCGCCGTAAAATACAGCATGCCAATACAAGCTTTCCAAGAATGGCAATACAACCTTACCAAAATGTTCAATCTCCACTACAAAACAGTGTGTAAAAAAACGTATTATCCTTCTCTTCAAGATGCAGTCAATACATATAAAGATAAATATGTTATAACTTATACTGATAAAGTAGTATCAAATTACGCTTTCACATGCAGAAAATACTACGTTGATACTTTAAAAAATAGTTATCTTGACAAACAAATGTACTCCCCTTTACAACAAAATGGAAATTGTCTGGCAAATAAAATCAAAGATCTGTATAAACTAATTGATATCGAACTTAAAGCAGTTAACTTTCCATATTTGGTACTCATACCAAAACTTCATAAAAATCCAGTCAAGTTCCGGCCGGTGACAGTGGGATGTGGATCCTATTTAACAATTGCAAATGAAAAACTTTTAACTATACTTAAAAATGTTCTGATTATACTCAAGAAACAAGGAACAGTAATGATAAATAATAGTTACGATGTCATCAACCGACTTCCATTTTATAGCAAGGATATACGTTTCAAAAGTTACGATTTCCGTGATTTATTCAACAACATCAATCTGGAAAATCTATATGAAATTTTGAAGGAACTACATGAACTATATGACTTAAAAGAACATATTACCTTCAGAAAATACAAGGACCTGATTCGCATTGTGTTATTTGAAAATATCTTATTTGATGGCACCAGCTATTTTCAACAGGTGAAGGGTATTCCCATGGGAGGGGGTTGTTCATCCCTGCTCGCCGATCTATACTTGAATAAATTTGAAAATGGCACTCATATACTACACGAAATGCCATACTTTCGTTATGTTGACGATGTGATTGTTGGGCAATATAAGAATACACCCCAATTTGATTTTACTTTTTATCCAAAAGAACTGGAATTGATTGAGAATAAAAGTAAGGAGGATGATAGTGTTGATTTTCTAGATATCACACTAAAACATGACAGTAGATATGGTACTTATACCGTCTTATATGACAAGAGAAATAATTTCAATATGGAAATCAATCATATTATAGATTGGAGTTCCAATTTGACCAAAAACATCTTCAGAAATGTCGTCATAGGTCACCTCAAAAGAAATCAACGCATTAATACTTTCAAGTCAGATTGCATCATACATAATAGGAATATTATGAAGGAGGCAATAAAACGGAATTATCCAGTTGGCTTTCTGACATGTTATTATAATTCCCTATTTAATACAAAAAAGGGAGAAAATGCTTATTTAAGGGATATGGCAGAGGTATAGAACGATGAAAGTAAAAATAACGTATTACGCATGCGTAAACTGCTTTTATATATAAGGCACTCTGGCAATTGTGCATTTCCATTCTTTTCCTTCCCTTGCAATCCTGGTTGATTCCTATTTGTTTACTCTGCACTTTTTCGAGTGTTTTTGATTTGACACATATACGGAAGTATGACTTCTGCATGGCATTGGTACCGTGAGTGTTGCCCGGGCATAAAAGCAGTCTTTTAAACGGGTAAGAGGGGTCGCCATCCCCCTCTACCATTTTATGCCTTGCATTTGGTCATTTCCCTCATTTTTTCATATGAATCTTGTATGTTACTTTAGGAGAGTGTGCTGCTTTGCGCCAACTTCTGGAGAATAATTGGATAACTGTGGAAATAATTTTAATTTTTTATGTTTACTATGCTTTATATATATACATATATATATATATATATATATATATATATATATATATATATATATATATATATATATATATATATATACATATATATATATATAAATATATAAATATATATATATATATATATATATATATATAAATATATAAATATATATATATATATATAAATATATATATATATATATAAATATATATATATATATATATATATATATATATATATATAAATATATATATATATATATATATATATATATATATAAATATATATATATATACATATATATATATATATATACATATATATATATATAAATATATAAATATATATACATATATATAAATATATATATATATATATATATATATATATATATATATATATATATATATATATAAATATATATATATATATATAAATATATATATATATATATATATATATAAATATATATATATATATATAAATATATATATATATATATATATAAATATATATATATATATATATATAAATATATATATATATATATATAAATATATATATATATATATATATATATATATATATATATATAATATATAAATATATATATATATATATATACATATATATTTATTTATATATATATATATATATATATATATATATATATTTTTAATAATAGTAGTTTGAAAATCCAATGAACGAAAAGTAAGAAGACGTAACACGATAAACCTAACTTTTTAAAACACCCACAGAATAAAATATAATACAGCAAATCATCAATCAAATGGATAAAAAATACAAAACACAAGCTATCAAGTTACAGAAAATCAGCAAAATTCAAAGGTATGGAAACAAAAAAAGAAAAATTTAAACTAAATTCAACTGTCTAACTGGCTTGCAAAACAAAAGTAAAAATCAACTAATCCTCAAGCAAATGGAAAAAAATAAAATCGAATCAACAAGTCAATGAAAAATATCATAATACAAAGGTATGGAATCGAAAAAAGTATAACAAACGAAATCAAGCACAAATACTATACACGTGGACGAGGCTCTAAGCCTAAATCATGAATTGTAAACCTCTACAAAAATCTAATCATGTCCAAGTTTTTTGTAGAAGCAAACACAAAAATGTATGTTTCTGAAGAAATAGATAGATTATATCTATAAACAATTTCTACTTGGACGACATACATAAAGAAGGAATAAAAAAGAAAAAATGAATACCTGGAAAAAGCACAGCATATGTACAATCGAGTCGATACCGGGAACACTGATAGAAGAGACAGACCAGTGTTGCCATTCGTAAAGAAAAAATAAAAAACCATTTACTGTTGCCATTCATAAGAATTGAAAAACAGTTAAGCGAAATGTTAATAAAAAGTATTAATATACAAAAAGTGCTACTAAAAGGAAGGGCAAATAATAGTAATGCTGAAGTGGAAGAGAATGAAAAAAAAAAAGCAAGACAATGGAGATATCTGGCTAATATAAGATACTATGAATATAATTATATGATACTATGAAAAGAGTTATAAAAATCCAGCTATTTTAAATTTTTTAAAAATACTATTTACTAAATAAGAGGGATATTTATATAAATTGCTAGTAATTTTGAGATTATTGATATGCGTAGCATGAAATTTTTTATCATATAATCTATTAATTCTAAAAAGCTGATTGAGTATAATATTTCTAACCAATTGAATCGAGTTACAGGAATTAAATGGTAAGATTTTATTAATATTAAAATTATAAAAGTCTTTTTTATCTTCATATAAATTTGTAACAATTCTATTAGAAGGATCAATAAAAATATTTAAATCCAAAAAATTAACATTTTTACTAATAGTAGCTTCATTAGGAATTAATTCCAAATTGTCTGGATAGTAATCTATATCTATGAGATAATTTTCTGTATGTACTAAGCAAATCAGATCATCAACATATCTGTAAAAAGTATAATCTATTGAAGTAAATGACTTTTCATAATGGTAAAGGTATAAATTAGCTAGCATACTGCTACTGCAGCCTCCCTGTGGAACTCCTGAGACTCCTTATTTCCTTGAAAAATATAATTATTGAAAATAACAAAGTGAAGAAGTTTAGGAAAATTTATAAATTTAATTTGATTTGAAATATGTGTAATATAAGCATTATATAGAGCTAAAATTACACCATAAAGATCAGATATCTTAATATTATTAAAAAGATTTTTAAAATCAAAAGTTTGAAATCCTATTATTTTTCTAAGAGATGTTAAATTATTCTTTAATTCTTTACTATTATTTAGAATAAGGTAATTATTGCTAGTCTGGCTTAAACCATTATTTATTAGATTTAAAGAATTTAGTAATAATTTACTCCCAGTAGTAGAGTAAGTATTATGGCCACTAGTAACTGTTCTAAATTTAATAGGATTTTTATGAAATTTTGGAATAAGCAATATATAAGGAAATTTAAGATATTTATATTTAATATTTAAATCACTATACATATTGATAATTTTCAATTTAATACTATTGATGGAATGTAAATCAGTTTTAAAAAGACTATTATTTTTTAAATAATCTAACAGAAATTCAATAAAAACTTTTTTACAGATAATTGCATAATTATTAGAGGCTTTATCAACATAGGTGATAACAAAGGATCTTTGTAAATCATTAATGGAATGTTTAATATTATCAATATTATATAAAGATCTAGACAATTTAATATCTCTAATAGCATTTTTAATTGATTCTAATATAGTAAATTTCCACATATTAAATGCATCTAATGGCAGAGCGTATTTACAAGCTAATTTATATATATATGTATCAAGATCTAGATTAATAGATTTTAAAACTTTAAAAGAATTATTACAAGAAGGTATCCTAAATTTAGTGCCAAATGACATAATGGTTCTTAACGCATTGTCACTAACAATGTCTAAATCTCCTGTAAGTATATGCCCCAAGTCTGGATTTAGAAATTTAGCAAAATTGTTTAATTTACAAATATATTCACTATCTACAATTGACTGATAATAATGATCAATAGAGAGCGATTGTGAAACTTCATTATAATTAAATATAGACCTACCAATAGGCTTGTTGTATATGAATGCCTTTGAAACACATAAATCTCCAATAGGCAATAAATGTTTAAACTTGTTAAACAGATGCCCAAAATTTAGAGAATTATATATAGGATGTTTGAAAGAGATAACACAATAAGAATTAGTAGTTGTATTATTATAATGAAATTGATTTAGTTTTAAATTTAAAAACTGTGATCTTGTAATATGCAAATCAAAGAAAATATGATTAAAATGTTCATTAGCAAGATTTAATTTTAAAAAAATGGCATAAACCTTATTTAAATGTTTTTTCTTTACCGCAAAAACCCAGGATCTTATGAATTTCCATTGAAAAGTTCTATTAAATTGATTATGTAGAGTTATAATCTCAGATTTATGATCATTAAGTAAGGAATATCCCTTTCCTCGTTTAAATCTTTTGAGTTTGATTGAATCACTATCATTTAAATGGGGTTTCAAAAAAAGGTGATTAAAAATAGAATATTTATTATCTACAAAATTATTTGTTACAACATTACCATTTAGACACATTTGACTTAATCCATATGGAAAAAGAGTACACTGTGATTTAATATAGTAGTTTTCAAAATAAATCCTATCTGCTGATTTTGTTTTTATATCTAAAATATGTATAGTAATGATTGCAAAACCGTGTTTGGCAAAGTGTTTATATTCAATTTTATTGGAAGTAGGAAGAAAATTATTATTTAGAATATATTTTTTGACATGATCTCTGTGTACATTCATACGTAGATGAATGGGATTACTAGTTTGTCCTATATATGATAGATTGCATATGTTACAAGATAAACGGTAGATGCAATTGGAAATTTTGCAGACAGGCAGAAGACTTTCATGGTTTGTAATTTGAGTATTAGAAGCAAATGGGCAGGTTTTGCAATTTTTATTCTTACATTTATTGAAATCATAATTTTTAGTAGGATAATCACTATATTCAAAATTATCCATGGCACAAAGTTGGTAATGGGATATCGGTCTAAACAATTCCCAACATTATATATATATATATATATATATATATATATATATATATATATATATATATATATATATATATATATATATATATATATATATATAGCTAAAACACATACATCATGCTTGGATAAACCGTTTTCGATGGATTTTTGTTTTTTTATTTCAAGCTACTTTAGAAAGCGTCCATTCACCAAATGAAAGCCATTATTACAAATACTTTTAATTCCAATTATTAAATAACCACTCCACGCTTAATTTTGTCCTACCAAAATTAAAAATTTGCATACAAAAAAAAGTTGACATAAATAAATGTCTGCATGAAAAGTAATGTGTTGCCCGTATCAAGATTTCATACCTTTTTTGAGTAATCACTCTTTTTAAAACGCTCAATGTAATTCATCTTTCAAAAATAGAAGTTCTTTACCGTTGAACTGAATTCCAGCTTTCAATCTTCGCCAAGAATAACTTAATCTACATACAATCTCATATTATATTTTAACGGAAGTGACACTCCATCTCCGAAGACAACTTCATTCTTGGCGGATGTTTGCTTTTATAAAAGGGAAAAAATATCGTGCAAGAATAAAGAAGAGCCATTAAGTACGCTTGGCTGGCCACAATTCAGCGCTTCCAACAAAAGGGCTAAAATGCGTAGGAAAAGTACCAAGAAAAAATTCTCAGACAAAAGTTATTTTTCTTGCATCCTCTAAAATTACATCTCTTCTCCCAAATCTTTGAATAGACGCTTTTGATTCCTGAATTCATTTTATTTTGCTGATTTTATTTCTATCGTAGCCGCCATAGGGGTTTGGTTAATTTACCTTTAAATTTGCCGAGAATGCCGACTTTCAATACTCTACTTCAGAAGTAATAGTTGCTGTAATTACATAAATTCGAGTTGTCGCATAAATTCGTGTGAATCTTTTTCACCAAGTGAAAGGTGTGTTATTAGGGTAGGAATACAGGAGTTGTTTTTGTGACTGCGGGGATGAAAAATCTATAAAATAAAATTGAAAATCTACCTGTATGTGTATGTGTTTGTCTCATCATCATGGAAGAACGGCTGCACCGAATTCAATGAAATTTTCTAGATAGCCTTGGAATAGCTTGTCTTAAAATGTAGTATATGTTTCGATTTTCTAGGGCCAGAAGTTGTTGAGCTATTAATAAAAAATACACAATTAAATCTTCCATAGCTATCGCATTTGGTAGACGATTTTCCCTTAAACTTATTTTATGCTGAGCAACTCGTTTAAACCAAATGTGCTTATACAGCAGATTTATTTTCAATTTAAATGATGCAGAAATTGATATAAAAATATATTTTATAGATGAACGGTATTACAGTTTCGCCTGGATTGCATCAATTACGTCCGTCGGGTTTAAATATTAAGGGAATATATATTGATATTTCTAATTTCTTAAGTTATATGTTTTATTTTGACAAATATTTTTCAAATATATTGTGATTAGCCAATTAACTCATATATGTATTGTATTTAGCCAATTATTGAAACAGAATTAAAGTAGTGTGTGCATATATTTTAACACGATTTTGGTGTTTTCATTTTGGCATATATTGATCTAATTTCGTAATTTTTGTAAATATGTTTATACAACGGGACCGGGATGCTTCATTCCTGAGATCTGACTGTGAAGATAATTTTGTATAGCGAGAACAACGATTGGTAAACTTATTTTTAGTAGAATTAAATTACATATTTTAGTATAATGTTTTTAATAGTAATGACTTTTCGAATACTACAGGCATTTGCAGATAATAGTGCATTTCAATTTTTTTATATTATATATACCAGACGAAGAACGGGTATACTATACTGTTAGTGTAATATAAAAAAATCTGATGTGGACAACACATGACTTTCCTTATATATTGCAATGAATTTACTACTTTTACAGTTAAAAAAAATCTGATGTGGGCAGCACATGACTTTCCCTGCAGACTTATATCCACGTTCTCTTTATTTTATTTAAATTTATTTCACTTTTAATTCAATTTTCGTTCTCATTCGGTAACCGGACTTATATTCAAAGGTGGCGTAGAGAAAAAAAGAAAAATTAAATTATCTCGAGAACGGCTAGTCCTAATGTAATGGGGTTGGTCTTATTCTTTTCTTCGCTAGATATTACGTATTAAACAAGCATTTAATGGATATATTTGAGCATACGTAGTTCTTTAGTTTAGATTTGGACGATTTTTGAGGGCCATTTTGCAAAAAAATGCAGGTTATTTTTTTCCGAATCATACCAAAATCTAATCAGCACTAGGGTGACCCACAAATGATTCATCTGCCTAATTTTGTGAAATTCGGTCCAGTAGTTTTTTAGTTAGAGTGGATACAAGCTTTTGCGGGCCATTTCGCAAAAATAGGCGGGTTCTTTTATGCCGAATCGTACCTAAAACTGAACAGCACTAGACTCCCCCACAAGTGACTTACGTAACAAATTTTGTGAAATTCGGTCCATTAGTTTTTTAGTTATAGTGGGTACAAAATCTGCACAGACAGAGACACACAGACAGACAGACACACAGACACACACACAGACGTCACGCTAAAAATGGTTTTTTCGTTTTCTAGAGGTCTTGAAACGTGTAGATCCGTCGAAAACTCGAGTTGCGATTTTCGACATGATTCCAATACTTTATCTATACATTACCATGTATTGCAGGGAAAGTAAAAATGTTATTCTTACAGTAGATACTTATATTCTTTCCAAGATATTGCATTTTCTTCAATTTGTCGACATTTTCATTCATTTAGCGTCATTTTTATCAATTTGGCGAGATTTTTGTTAATTTGGCAACAATTAAAATGTCGCCAAGTTGGCGACATTTCGCCAAATTCGTCGCCAAAATCTCGCCAAGCGTTATGGACGGAGAAATAAGTTATTCTTACAACAGATAAATGACTATTGGCATTCAAATACAAAAGTATTACTCAAGGTATCTTTTTTCGTGAATGGAACGAGCTAGATCCACTAGAATAATGTCACCAAATTTATCGCATGGTATTACATATGAAAAGTAAACATGTTTCTCAATAGGAAATATACTTTTTTTTATTTTATATAACTTTTTTATAATTTTGTTGAAAAATGTGCAATATCTCATGAACGGTTCATGTTAGCGTTTTAAAATTTATGTCAATCGTTTTCTAATGAAACATTACATAAGAATTGTCTATTTGCGTAAATTTATTAGCGGTTTTTATTTTTTGACGGTTTTTTTTTAAATTTCACTCGAAAATTTAGGGGTATTCTGAACATTCGATTGCGTATAAAAACAATAGGCTTCCAGTGTTTACGGATTGTGAATTTTGTACCAAATTTCGTTCGAATCGGTCCATTCGTTCGTCAGTTATCGTCTCCACAGGCTCACTGAAACACACACACACACACACAGACATCACTTCAAAAATGTTTGATTCGTGATCAGAGATGCTTGAAACGTGCTCTCCCGTCGAAAACTCGAATTCGAATTTTCGACCCCGTCACAATACATTCCTTATACATTATGTATATAAGGAAAGTAAAAAGTCGCCTTCGTTCAAAATATTTTATAAAATTCCAATAAGTGCCAAGAGATGTACTGTGCTACATTAAATGTGCCATAGATGTTTCTAAAAATAATTAACATGATACATTGGCAAATTTGCAATGTAATGTGTGTCCCGAATTGATTCTATTAAAAGAGTCCTTAATCGTATAACAAAACGGTAATTTCAACTTTTCTTCTACCACTATCTTTTCAGTGAAGTCAATACATACTCAAGTTATTCTGTGAATGTCGCCGCTCCCAATGTATCCATGAAAGTGACAGATCGTTTGGGCCAGGACCTCTTCACAGCACAAGTCGGAGATCCACTGCTGCTGAAATTCCAGATTACAGATATAAAAAGTAAGATGGTATTTTTTTATGTTAGCATTAATTTTCACATACTTTACTAAAACATTTGGTTTCTTAAGGTAAATGCAACCCATTTTCAATGATTCACTGCCGCCAAGTTTCCCTCTTATAGAAACTGTCTCTTTCTTTGGCAATTATTGATTTTTTTGCGAAAATATACGATTCAATGTACGTTAGTAGAATGTATAAATACTAGAAATATAAGCCCGTCGGAGGATGGGATAAAGTTGCATAAGATTATCTCGGATCCTCTTTTCATAAAGATCTTCTTCTTCGAATCAGACAGTCCGACCTACCCGAAAGTGTAAGGTATGGGTTTGGACGCCCAGGAAGTGCTACCCAATTTTAGGCCGAAACCCAGTGGGAGAGTGATCCACAGCGACCTTACCGTTCAACCCCCTACCACCAACTTCTCGGAAGGACTTAGATATCCACATGTTTAACGTGATCATATTCCGCATGAATACGGCGACAGCTTTGGACAGAGGCGGGAATCGAATTCAGATCGTCTGAGTGCAATATCCGCCCGCTAATCACTGGACTGTCGCGTGCCGCTATTCATAAAGTTACAAAACACCTCCTCCCATCCACTCTGCGCTTATGCTTGTTAGCTACACCCCTCCCTTCCATTATTATTATTTATTATACGACGTCCTACCAAACCACACATACTATATCTTCTGCTAACATAACGTAATTAATCTATACTCTCTTAGATCATTTAAAAAACGAATGTATCAAGTTTAATGACTTAATGACTTGAATTTTTATTGACTTTTTCAAGCACTTAATTACTATGGAAGTAAAAGGTACTAACTCTGTTTAAATTCATAGGTCATATAATTCAGCTCAAATCTACTTATAAATCACTTTGCATTAACTCATTATTTAAAGCATGAATTATGAAAATGACAATACAAGATTTATGGAAATGACAATACAAGAATTATGAAAGTGGCAATATACAAGAATTATGAAAGTGACAAAACAAGAATTATGAAAATGACAATACAAGAATTATGGAAATGGCAATACAAGAATTATGAAAGTGACAATACAAAAATCATGAAAATGACAATACACGAATTTTGAATATGAGAATACAAAAATTATGTAAATGCCAATACAAGAATTATGAAAATGGCAATACAATAATTATGAAAATGACAATACAAAAATTATGAAAATGACAATACAAGAATTATGAAAACGCTATATCTACTGCACTTCTTTTCTTTTACATGTTACGTAATTTTAAATACGTTTGTGTTTTACAACAACAATATAACTTGCAGTTCTAGAAATAAATTACATTTATATAGATTAATAGTTAAAAACATGATTTTATAGACAACAGCGAAAAATTTTCATTTTTCTGCAATTCACACTTTTTACATATAAGGGTCACACTTAAATTTTTGAGACAGGGACAGACGATATGTACTAGAAAAAAAAAATATTGATCGGATATTTAAATTTGAACACTTTTATGTCCGCAGATAATTTATGAGCAACAATTACAATTTAGCTATCGTAGAATAAATTTTAAAAGAGAAGAAAACGGAGTTGACGTGAGAACATTATCGAGCTATGATTTTCTATTATTTTAAAATGTGGCTAAATCAAGAAGTATGTCTTCAACGTCCACAATTAGCATGTGGAAATGATGCGCCATCTCATGCACTGTATTCAGATGGTTTGCAGAGTTTAGAAAAGGTCAAAATTCTCTCCTGGATGAACAATAAACAGGAAGACCTTTATCAACTGTAGTCCCAGAAAATGCGTCGGCCATTCGAAAAATATTAATCGAAGGTAACGGATAATCGCTGCACCTACCAAATGATACAGAAAGAACTTAACATTGGATCCGCAGTTATACATAAAATTATTCACAAAGAATTGCATCTGAAAAAATTAGTTTGTCGTTGGATCTCCCATAATTTAACAGAACATCAAGAATCGGAGCGTGTCAGAATCAGTGAAGATATCCTAAAATTCCTTAATGATGGTGGACACCGCATTATTTCTAAAATCAAAACGGGTGATGAAACGTATATTCCGTTTTTTGGCGTTCCAGCATGTCAAGAAAGTAAAGAATGGGTCTTTGAAGATGATCCCAAACCAGGAATGGTAAAAAGACAAGGATCAATGAAAAAAGTATTGTATGCCGTGTTCCTCAGAAGTGCAGGTCTATTCAAAGGCATAAAGTTAGAGAGACAGAAGACAGTTACAGCTAACTGGGAGACCACTAAGTGTCTTC
Source organism: Amaurobius ferox (assembly GCA_951213105.1). Classification (NCBI taxonomy): domain Eukaryota; kingdom Metazoa; phylum Arthropoda; class Arachnida; order Araneae; family Amaurobiidae; genus Amaurobius; species Amaurobius ferox. The sequence continues at coordinate 8,944,361 of OX578144.1, forward strand.
CAGAAATTCTTCGGGAAGTGAATATTAGGGGACTCATTCTTCACCATGACAATGTATCCTCTCATTCAGTAAGAATGGCAGTTGAATGTCTTGAACAAAAAAAGGAACATTAAAGTCATAGAACATCCACCCTATTCTCCAGATCTTGCTATGTTGTTGTTGTTGAAACCCAGACCGTCCGACCTACCAGAAAGGTGTAAGGTAACAATTTGGACGGTCGGGAAGTGCCACCCAATTTAGACCGGAACCCAGTGGGGGAGAGATCTGGCTATGTGTGACTTTTAGCTTTTAATCTAAAAAAAATTTACGTTGGCGTGGTTTTCATTCCGAAGATGAGATTGATGAGGCTATAAAAGCACATTTTCATCGATTCCAAGAAATGGATGGCTTGAAGCATTTAATCTTTGGACAATTTGCCTACAAAAGTGCATTGATGTCGGAGGGGATACTTTGACACTCCTAAGATTTGGTAAGTTTAACTTGTACCACTTAGCCGTATCTCAGAAATTTCATTGTGACCCTCGTATCTACAACTTTACGATTCTGCAGTATGAAGTCTTATATTCCTTGCACCTCGATTCTTCCTTTATCGGCCATCCATTTGACGTCTATTAAAAAAAGCATGTATACGCTATCATTACAATAGTACGGGAGGTGTAACTACACCGCGAAAGAACACAGAAAAACCTATATTATTTCTCTTTTTGCGAATAAAAGCATTCATGAACTAAGTTTGGGTTAATTCTAGCCATGGAATAGTCAACACCTGACAAGACAGCAATTAAATTTGCTACAGAATTTAGCGAACTTCTATGTAGAACGATAAATTCAGTCATACCAAGCAGCTGGCTCTTAATTTCTTACAAAATGAGCTTAGACTGCAAGAGACTGCAACAGTCAAGTTCATACTCACAAAACCCACTTATCGGGGACGTTTTCGAGCAGTCTGAGGCCACTCTTTAAGATTTTAAAGCCGGCTGAATGGTAAGACTAAATGTGTTTGTCCCCATAGAAATTCGAGTAATACATAGCACGTGTTTAGTTACTGTGAGACCAGAAATAGATTTCACACTTTGGTGAGGCAGTTTTATGTGCATATTTATGTGTCCGAAACATAGAACAATACTTCCAGTCTGAATGACGCCAGGTTTTACAGTATGTGAACCCAAAGGTCAGATAAAACCATAAACCAGGGGCGTCAAGACAGAGGGGGCCGAGCGGGCCCTTACGAGGATGTGAAGTAGTTCCATTGGATAAAGAGTAACCAATGGAAAAGGTGCTTGTTGCGTCACTCTCAATGCTGCAAATGAAAGCAAAGGGGGGGGGGAGTAACACCCCGAGGGAAAAGAGCCACAACAAGTGGCTTAAGAACGACACTTGTTCTTAGACATAGATACGTGTGCGACATTATGAGAAGACGGCGATACTAGAATAGGAGTTCGACATTATGTCTTAGAGGATACGAGTTCGAGATTCTGACAATAAGAACGATGACTTAGAAAATATAGCACGGCGATTAGACATGTGGAGAGAACAGCCTAAGAGAATGAAATAAGTGGGAGTGTTTGAGCAGCAGTACAAATATGATCGACGAATTTACGTGTAGCTGCATTACACTACGAGTTAATGCTAGTAATAAGGACGACATCAAGTACATGCTGTTAACAAAGTCCAAGACAGACATGAAGGCATGTGTTCCTCAAAAAGATATCTAGGTCTAAACATATTTTAGGCAATTTAAGTGGTCTCACATATTCCCTCCGCCGAAATAATATTAATTGTTGTAATTGAATAATTAAGTATTTATGTTTTTAATATACGTTTTATTGTTAAAGTCAAAATGGTGTGAACCATTTAGTACTATATTAATTAATAATTCTTTTACAGAACTCGTGTGAAAGTTAAATAATTGGAGGGTTAATAGCGACATAACAAAGCAATGTACAATAATAATAAGTCCACTGCTACGTGCGAATTTACGGCCATGTAAACATATAGACATGTTAATGATACTTAAGCTAAAAGCCTAACTTTAAGTAATCTTTATATTACTTTTCGTTTCCCACAGTTACGACTGCAGTTGTCGTCTATTTTATATTGACGAATGTAAAACATGTGCGAAACCAGTCCACGGATGCTTTTATTATTAACGATGGGGGATCCATTCTATCAGAGCGCCCACTATTTAAACGCTTTTGTCTCTCAAAGTCATTATGATATTGAATGAGATTTCACCGATTTTCAAATATTAACACTCATAAAACCTGTTTAAATTGATGCGTCCACATATGCAGCTGTGAGGACTGTAACGGAAAATCGTAACTTCGAATTGTGACAAAATTTTGTACAGAGGTTCTTCGGGTTCTCAAACGATACGACTGGGAAAGATTTTTTTAGTATGAATATAATTAAAAATTATGTCTCAAAATCATATTTCCTCGGGCAGCCTATTTCCGAATGCAAAAGCTTCGAAGGTAGCTGTCACAGGTATTTTGTCTAGGCAAAAAGAAGCTGATTTGCGAACGAAATTAATTAAATTTACCAGTTTGCTAACTGCACAAATTTAAAATATTTGGTTCTAATTTTTTTTATGAGGCATCATATTATCATTATGAATATTTTGCTATATATGGCATGATATTGAAGAAGTCTTGCTGAGATAGAAGTAAATTTTCATATTTTTACAGTTTTTTCATATGTGGTTTCATTACATCCCGGTCTCCACTGCTCCCATTAGCGTGCAATTTTCAGTGAACGGCAGCTCATTACCAAAGAAACGTTCCAACCGAAAAAGGCTGTCACATGAAACGACTTCACTCACCACATCGACTAGTCGTTACTTGTGAGACCAGAAATAGATCTCACATTTGATGAGACAGTTTTATGTACAAATTTATGGTGGCCAAAACGGCGAACAATACTTGTAGTCTGGCTGGCACCGAGTTGTATCACCCCGTGAACCTAAAGGTCAGAAGACCATAAATGTAGGGGGCCAACGAGTCAAGACAATTATTAAGAAGAGACTAGAGAAGAACGGGATACTAACATGGCTTGGAGCAGATAACTTCGGCATTATGATTTGTGCAGATACTACAGCGATGACTTGATATACTAAGAGAATGAAATAGGTGCGAGTGCAGAGTTACAGCAGACAATATGTTCAACGAATTTACGCGTGGGAGCATTACACCAAGAGTTAATGCTGTAAATGAACGACATTAATTACAGATGCTGACAAAGCCCAAAACAGACTTGAAGGTATGTGCCCATTGAAAATGATATCTGGTCATAATCACTATTTAGGATTTTCCCATTTGGTCACATATGTCCCCTCCGCTGCAATAATGTAATTAAATAGTGTAATTGAATTTAATTAAGATTTATGTTGTTAATAAATGTTTTATTGTTAAAATTTAAATGGTGCAGTCAATGAGTATTATAATAATTAATAATTCCTTTACAGGACTCACACGAAAGTTAAATAATTGGAGGGTTTTATATAGCGGCACAACTAGCAATGCACGATTAAATAATAAGTCCACTAATATGAGAATTTACGGCAATGTTAAGATAAGATTAATAAAAATTAATGTTAATTATAAAGTTAAACTTTAAGTATCCCACACTACTAACACAGTATCCCACACTACTAACTATCCCACACTACTAACTTGTCACAGGTAGCTACTATTTTTAAGACATTTCACAGCGACTAGGTCAGTCAAGGCTCATGCAGAGCGCAGAAATGTCATCACCCGGAACTCATCGTGTTATTTTGAGACAGTTGATTCGATTGGCGTGTGCAGAATTAGAACAAATGCAAAATGCGTTTTTTCGCATAGAACTTTAATGGGCCGTATTCACAATTCCTTATATTTTCTATAAACATTAAAATATACACAATGCTGTCGTTTGAGTATTTCAATGCATGTGGTCTTTTATTTTCTTAACAACCGCAAGACTGCAATACAGCCGAAGTAGTAGTAACAACCACGAGGCAGAGGTGAATGCTTTGTCACACAAGTCGCTTTCAGCGCTTTGTGGCACGACAAAGTCACGTGACCACCGAGGTAGCAGGGTTATTGCGAGTAGAATTGAACATGTTCAATTCAAGTCGCCTCGAGTATTTGCAGAAGTTACTTGGCTTTAGTAGCGGCGACTAGCATGTCACACGAAGCGACTACGAGCGGCTACTACAGTAGTGGCGAGTAAAGTACATCTTCGTATGATAGAGGTTTAAGCTTCCTGCGTCCATAGGTTGCAAAGGTTGGGTTATTCTCTGTCTTTTATATTTGAAGCATATTCAGCGCGCTTATTTAAGACGTATCAATGCGGCTTATTTAGGGTGTATTACGCTTGAGTTATATAATTTGCATGGATGCGCATGGGAAAAAACGTGAACTAGAATGATTTTGGTGTAAAACAGGAGATTTTGAAATTAAATGGTATTGTCTGTGTCAGTGTTATTTACGTAGCGGGGACTTATTAAAGACCAGGGGAACGCAGGATAATTCTCTATCATCTTTAATCTCTTAATCTTTAATAAAATAATTATATCTGTAATTATATATCTGCTATAAAATAATTATATTTAAACATTTAATAAAATAATTATCCTATGGTTCAAAACATGCTAATCATTTAATCATGTCTTACTACAGAAGCTTCAAAATGTAAACTGTTTTTTTCACTCTCTAGTATAACCATATTTTAATTTCAGACAATATTTTTTCTCGCAGCAAATATTTCGATTTCATTCTTGTCTCTCAGGGGTGATAAATAACCAAATTTGTTGTTTAAATGGAGCAATAAAATTGCGGTTACATGCGGCTTCCGATGCCAATGCATTTGCCATTTGCAACGATCGCTTTTTAAATGCGGAGCGTAGCTATAATACACAAATGCGCTGGAATCATATTTATTCGATTTATGATAGGAAGGATGTATTTTTTTTCATATTATACGGAGCGCCCTGATGCAATTTGAAAACGCTATATGAATTCACTGCGAATATGAAATATTTTTGGATACGATTCCCGTATGCAAAACATTTGAGTTGTAATGCTTATGTGGAGGAGGCGGAACATTAAAGACTAACATTTAATACTGATGCAGCCTATTAAAATGCTTTTAGCAAAGAGAGATTTTGAAGACCATTTATTTACTTATTTATTTATTCACATCTCAACAGTCACAACAAGCCTAATTACAGAGAAGGCCAAAACACACATTACATTAAAACATAATTAAAATTTATATCAAACAAGATATAAAAACATTTGGCGGATCACTAAAAATGTCAAGACTGGTAATTATCTGACCGCTCTGACGAACTGCGCTATAGGTTGATTTTTCTAAATGTTTGCCATGAATTCATGATTTCTGCCATGAAACACTTTCTTCATGATTTCTGCCATGAAACCCCACAAAGAGCACACACATATTTCTTGTCCTATAAGCAGATACATATATATTAATTTCGTTTAGCAAGTTCGTAAGTCATATTATTATGTAATATTATTATGTAATAACTTATAAAAGAACAAAAGACAAAATACAATCGTCTACATTCCAGAGATCTAATTCCATTGTTCGTCCGGAGTAAAGCATTATATATATCGCGGTTACAAATATCATTACCCTTATAACATATGTGTCTCAAAAATTTATTTTGAACTTTCTCAATTTTGTTATTAGCACAATCATAGTATGAGTTCCAAACCATACACCCGTACTCCAATATAGGCCTTACAAAAGAATAAAAAGACAAATAAGCACAGAACTATCCCTGAAATCCATGTACTTGTATATGCATATTAAAAGTAAAATTCGAATCGTACATAATTCTAAGATTGGAAATTTTTTTATTGAGAAATCTACCATAAATTTCATAATCACATACAACATGATTCGATCTACGAGTAAAAGTTCCGATAAAGCACTTATCAATGTTTAAGGACAATCGATTACTGGTATACCAATTGTATAATGTACAAAGCTCAGATACCGATCCGGTGGTCGAGCGGTAAGGGGCATGCCTTTCCGCCTGATCGCTGAATTGCCGGTTTGCGGGTTCGAATCCCGGCAGCGGGCATGGATGTTGTTGTTGTTAATTGTTGAGACCCAGACCGTCCGACCTACCAGAAAGGTGTAATATAACCGTTTGGACGGCTGGGAAGTGGCACCCAATTTAGACCTGAACCCAGTGGGGGAGGCATCCACAGGGACCGTACCCTCCACCCCCTACCACCAACCTCTCGGAAGGACTTAGGGACCCACATGTTTAACGTGATCGTACTCCGCATGAACACGGCGGCAGTTTTGGCAGCGTGCAAATCCAGCGCGCAAACCACCGGGCTACCGTGCCCGAAATGTGCCAACAGCATGCGGTGTTCCCAGGTGGTCACCCACCCAAGTACTAATCGCGCCCGATGCTGCTTTACTTAGGTGATCTAACGGGAACCGGTGTTTTCAGTACGGTGGGGTCGTTGACTCTCGGGCATGGATGTTGTCATGTCGAGGCCAAGTCAGACTTCCGCCCTTCGGGGAGCCTCTATAAAAAGTGAAGCTGCAAATCTCCTCCTCTTCGCCATGGGAAACACTGGGGGGTCTTGTGGACGTGGTACGTAGGCGCTCCTGCACCACGGGGGAATTAGTAACGAACAAAGCCCAGATTGCAATACAACCGTATCATGATATGTTGAGATATACATGATGTTTCAAAATGGTTGACCCGATTTCAAATAGCTGTAATTTTGTAACAATTAATCGTGTAATAAATTAATATACATCACTTGAAAGAAGAAATTTCCAAGTTTTATAATGTCACGCTCTGGTACGCTTGTGGCTTCGCAATGGACAGTAAACACTTGTTTTCGAAAATGTCGACTGCGCAGCAGAAAGTTCTTTGCGTGTTGCAGTTTTTGAAATATAAATCGGTAATTCCCGTTCAACGTCAGTTCCATAGACGTTACATAATTGAACCGTCATGTGTTAAGAGCATTCGTAGATGGTATCAGCAATTCGAGCAAACAGAAAGTGTGTGCAAATGCTACAGATCATGACGTCTGTGAAAAGGATCAGAGAAAATGTGAAAAGGATCAGAGAATTTTTCATAAGTAGCCCAACGAAGTCAATAGAGCGCGCCAGTCTAGAACTAGGAATTTCTGTGTCGACTATTTGACGTACTTTGAGGCAAAAATTGTTTATGAAACCATACAAGTCCCAGTTCCATACAAGCTATAATGCCAGACGATAAGTTATAAAAACTGAACTTCTGCCATTTCGTTCAAGAGATTAAGGAGGATGAGGACATTTTTGCTCGATTGATCTTAGTGACAAAGCGGCTTTTCATGTAAGTGGCAAAGTAAACCATCACAATCTTAGAATATGGGACACTGAAAACCCCCATACAGTAATTGAACATATGCGCGATTCACCCAAAGTTAACGTTTACTGTGCCATGTCTCGAACAAAGATTTATGGGGCTTTCTTTTTTTCCGAAAGAACAGTAACTGGAGATACCTACCTGGATATGCTACAGGTCTGGTTATTTCCGTAATTGAACGAAGATTCCACTGATTACATTTTCCAATAAGATTACGCGCCGCCTCACTGGAATTTGAACGTTCGTCGTCACCTTAACAAAGTTCTTCCTCATCGTTGGGTTGGGCGTGGTGGACCTACACATTTGGCATTAACAAATTAGCCTCCCAGATCCCCGGATCTGACGCCAAGTGATTTTATTTTTTTTGGGAGGGGGGACGCATAAAGGATACTGTGTTCATACAATCTTCACCCATAAACCTACATGATCTCAAAAACCGCATTACTGCAGGTGTGGCGATGGTAACAAAGGATATGCTGGATCAAGTTTGACGAGAATTTGACTATCGCCTTAACGTTGTTCATGCAACTGGAAGAGGTCACATCGAACACTTGTAAATAAAACTTAGACATTTTCTCTTTAATTTCATGTATAACTTTTCAATGTAAGTTTGTAAGTTTCAAAATTAAAGTAATTTGAAATCAGGTCAATCATTTTGAAAGACCCTGTATTTATAAATTTTAGGCCATCAGCAAAAAATAAATAAGAATAAAATATATCAGCCAGATCATTATTAAACAAAATGAAAAGCAAGGGTCCCGGAACAGATTCCTGTGGAACACAAGAAGTATTATAGTATCCTCTTAAATAAACAGAGTTATGCTTCACATATAATAGGCTTCCAACCAAATACGTGTGCAACCATCTAATTAATTTCCGACTAAAGCCAATATCCTTCAGTTTACGGATTAACAGATCAATATCCACTCTATCGAAATCCTTTGCTAAATCTGTATAAATAACATCCAACTGCTTGCTACTCTCAAGAGCTTTAACAATATTGAAATTTAAACGCATAAGATTACTAGAAATAGAACGTTTCTTAACAAAACTATGTTGCTTAACAGAAATAGTTTAATGAGTAATCTTCTGACACATTATGGATTCGAAAATTTTTGCAAAGACAGACAAGATAGCAATTGGCCTATAATTTTTTACATAAGATTTATCGCCGTTTTGAACACCGGAATTATTTTTGACCTCTTCCAAATTTCAGGAAAGATCATACTATTAATAGATAGATTAAAATTAATCAATTGAGAGTAAATAAGGATGTAGACATTAGCCTCGATAATGTAAGAAGGCACAAAGGTCTTACATTATTAAGGCTAATATCGAAGTTTAACAGTGAATATGATTCAGATGCGAAATAAGATACGTGTTTGTTATCAACGCATAGTTTTCCTTTTAGACAAAAACTGCTCGCTTATTTGGACCACACAGGTTGCCGCAGAGGTTGTTTTTAAATTTTGTATTATACGGAACTATTATTTGATATTTTCGTATTTCATACTTCAAAATGTAGGCACCGTTTCTTGAAATTTAAGATGCAAATATCTTTAATTAGAGGGCACATACATCATCAGCTACTTCGGAACTCACAGCAAATTCGGAGGGTAGAATATGCAGCTTCAGTTTTATTGAGGCTCCCCAAAAGCAGAATTCCCACTTTGCCTCGACTACACAACATCCATGCCCGCTGGCGGATTCGAACCAACAACCTGATCCAGTGAGTGCCTTACTTATGCGAACGACTTTTAGAAAAGTCTAAACAGTTTTTTAAATGCTTTATGAGACTAGATAACGTAAAATATAATATATTTTGTTAACGAATTGAATTTTCAATTGGTGGCCTGCAGTTGATGAATCTAAGAGTTGCAATATTAGGAGTATATTTGAATATCTCAATATATCATGTTGGAAAAATAAAATTCTAATTATTCAAAGCGCGCTTAACAGTTAAAACTGAAAAAAACAATTCATATTATAGGCATATTGTGTTACACTCGCGGGTGCAGTTAGACTTTAATCTTCCAAATCTAGAATATTAAGTCGCTCAGAGGAAACGCTTCTGTACCATTTTTATGTTTCAAGGTGATAAATTTTGAAATATATAACTTAAATAGCTCAATAAAATCGCGGTTACGAGCATATTCCGTTACGGCATTCGCTGTCCGCAAGGATCACGTTTTATAAGTACAGAACGTGAATAAGATTCACGGAGTCATATTTATTCGATTTATGGATACATTTTCATTTTAAGGAGCGCCGCGTGACGCCATTTAAAAACAAAAATAAAAATTGGATGCTAATCTTGAATATCTTCTTCGACCATTTACAGACGCGAAGTATTTGATAGATAATGTATAAAAATATTGAGGTAAATATTTTACACTATTTATAGCTGGGTGATTTTTTGTTACATAATTTTCCTTTCGCTAAGCTACAGGCAAGTACTGTGATAGTGATAGTGACTTGTACCACTTTTCTTGATGGATGTGATTTTAGCAGTAGATTAAGTAAGATTTAGCCTATGTAGCCTAAGGAAGGTATGGGATCGTGCTTTATTAACAATTCAAGTTTTTATTGAAAATACATTGGTGGGGTACCTAAATATCAGAAAGAACTTTTGTTAGTGCATGTGTGTGTGTATAATTGTTGACCCTTCGTAATTTCGAAAATCACTGAAGCACTTTAGATAAAATTTGGTTGGCACATTTCATATATTATGCAGATGTGAACGCAGAAAAAAATATTAACAAAAATGTATACAGTTAAGCTATAAAGCGGAGTTTTTGTAAAAGTTGTTGATCCTTCGCCTTCTCCAAAACCGCTAAGGCGATTTGGAACACGTAATCGTGGCATACTGTGTATATTGTATAGATGTGAGATGAAAAATATTTCTGAACAGTATAGCTATAAAATGTGATTTTGGTAAAATCAGTGACCCTTAGTTATCTCAAAAACCGCTTAAATGATTTGGACCGAATTTGTGTGATAAACTGTGCATATTATGTAGATGTTACTGCAGAAAAAAATGCATATAATTTGGTTCAGAGATCAAATGTCCACTTGCAATACGTGGAAAGTCTTAAGAAAGCATTGAAACGTAGACTGTGATGTAATGACATGGTAAATATGTGAAAATAAAAAAAATATGAGGAATGATATAGAAAGGTTTTTTTCCGCATACAATGTAACTGACTGGACCATAAAATAGAATATCTAAGTTTTTGCCAGACGTATCTTTTAAAATTAAACTGTATAAGAAGGGGCAAATATTTGCAGACAACTCACAATATAACAGATGTCTGATCTCAAAGGCAGTCATAGCCAATGGGATCAAACACTTGAAATTATAAATTTTCTACAAACACTTGTCTCATCATAGATAATAAGCCAAAATGCTGCCTGTGTTAACATTTTAAATATTTTATTTTGTTCTCTAATCAGATTCCTTGTACACGTATAAATGTTACCTTTCTCTAACTTTCCTAGTAGTTGTTATTTTTTCATATTTGTCATCACAAGGTATAAAAATGGAATTCTGAGACAAAATTATATTAAGGCAAATTATCATTAAAAGCGATCAGAATGTGATTTCATTTCTTTAAAATACGATAATTTTGATACGATTACCCACTTGTCATTGACAACAATATATTCAATGAAAACAATTCCATAAATTTTTCCGATTATTAGTGATTTGTGAATTATAATTAGTAAATTAGAGTTATCAGTTGGAGTTAACCAAGAACTTTCGTTTGATTTAATGTAAATGCAAGTTGGGCAGTATTGATCGCATAAGTAATAAATGAAATATTAAAGGTGTCCTTTTTTCCATACTGCCTATAAATGGATCTTAGGTGAAGAACCTCTGTTGAGTGATTCTTGAAAGCATGATATTATGCTTTGTTTCGCATACATTATATAGATATCATAAAACGAGAAATAACCAAAGAACGCAACGTTCATTGGACCGACTCCCTACAAAATGGCATTTTACAGCTTATTCAAGAGGGAGAAAAATCGCTTCCGGGCATAAAAAGACAAACTCTTTATTGAATACGCGGGAATTTAAAGCATTTTTACTGGCAAATTTTTGAAAACAAAGGACCTTGAAAATATTTTATGTATTCTCCTAAAACGTAAAGTGAGCCAAGATGGCATAGAAACTCTAGATTTTACGAGAAGCTCAGTGAATAGGACATCTGAAAAATGTAATAGTATTTACATAGCATTAATTCGTGATTCTAACAGTAGGAGGAAGTGGGGAAAAACTGGCTTGTTAATATTTATTCATCTACTTCTTCAAAAAGGATTGGAAGGTTAATAGTCTAATTGCGACAACCTAATTGGGATAGCGAAAGTTCAAAATTCCATTGGTTTGATAGCCCGCAATTTTTCAAAGCCATCATTATTTCCAGATTAGTTTTAAGATCACGAGTATAGCAGAAATTGGATAAGGAAGTTATATGCAGTATAATTAATGCGATAAAAAGTAGGTACATGATCTGTAAAATTGTAATTCTTAGAAAGCTGAATTTGCTCCATATTATTCAAAGTATTCTAACTTAAAAAGATCTATACAGACCTTTTTTATATTATACTGTTGAGTACCCATGAAAAATCCCGGGAAAATTTTTATTAACTTCAAAAAAAGCCCGCCAAATCTCTCACCAAGCGTTACAGGGACAGACGGACGTAATCATTTATATTTTCATAGATTAGAAGATTATACCCATGTATTAGAAGATGTACCCGTACTACAATATATGGATTTTAAATTGTTTATCTAAAATAAAACAAATTGTGTAAGAATTTGAAAATATCAATAATCTAAACTCATTAAACCCAAAGTCCGTAATGATATATGATCCAATGAAAAATGAAATTCCAAAAAAAATGCATTTATCAATATATTTCTTTATTATTTAAATCGAAAAATATTTATTGGTGTACTAATTCAATGCATTTAATTACGTTTCTTAGCAACATGAGATATATGGGCAAAACGTAGGTTTGTCTATCCCTTTAAGGAGTGGATTGTCCCGGAGGCGTTCCCGAGTGGATCTGCCCGGAAGCATTCCCAGTCAAACACACACTCTGTTTTATTATAAGTACAGATAGATAGAATATTTTTATAGATGTAATTTTATAGAGATAAAATATTTTAGTGTATATTTTATATATTATTATTTATCTTAGTAAAACGACTCAAAAGTATCTCATTAAATTGGATTTGATATACTCTTACTCAAGTGATTGGAGAATAATAAATGCGGAAGCTCTAAGTGTTGGTTAGGCCTCTCTAATCTATTACAGATAATCTTTAGTGAACACATAGATCTTTTACACTGGTTTAATATTTAATTATAAACTAGAGTTGCCTATTATAGTTTTTAAATTCTTTGTTCTTTACTTAACCAATGTTTTTATTTAAAAAATACGGTCAACATGGAGGCTTGTTCTTACAAATTGTCTCGTTCTCGTTCTGCAGTTACAACACGTCTTGAACCTGTCCCGTTCTTGTAAAGGCTCATTAGCACCAAATGATCGTTAACTGCTGTGATAGAAAACTTATTTATAGTAGGTTACAGTACTGACCCGTAACATATCGGCTTATATCAAGTTTTCTTCCTCCAAGTGTGCTGTTGAGCTTTTACATGAATAAAACTGGTTCACTATCTCTGGTGTCTGCATGGGGAGCATAATGCTATGTTTCGGAAAACCATCTGTTCTCAGACATAAGCATATGTAAAGTAAACATATATGTTATTATCGCTCTGTTTTTGTTAACTCATTTTTTTTTTCAAAACAGCCTATATTGCCTTTACGATGTTTTCAAGATTATATCTGGCGCTGCTCGGAGTTAAAGCGGAGATTAATTTAATAATTGAAAGCTTGAAACGGAAAGAACGTTCACTTTCCAAATAAGTTAAAATCCCCACTCTCCTCATCTTGAATTTAAATCCCCACAAAATGCGAAATCAAGCTCTTCGCAAACGTGGAAAGAAAAAAATAATAAAATACATTTTCAGGAGAGTGTCTTGTAACGGAATTCATTCTCTGGGAGAAAAAGATTTAAGCACAATCGCAAGTCGCCTGCAACCGACATGCAGGGGTGAAATAAGATACATAAGACATCGACAATTTCGACAGGTTCGCTCGCTTAAAAAATCATCACAATTAAAATTACGAATGAAATCGAAAGATTATTTTTTTTTTAGAATTCAAAAATATTCACGGCACGTTTGGCCAAACTACAGAATTGTGTTAATTATAGTTTGGGGGATGCGACTAAAGAAGCATCACGTAACCAAAAAATGCATATTTCGATGTATTAAAATAATAAATATTAAGTTATTATTCCATGGATTTGGTTCAAACATATTTGTTAAAAGAACGTTCTTGGAAAGAAAGAACGTTTTTCAATCTTTCCCATGGTGTCAAGATGGAAACTTTGTGACAAGATTTTCGGTTGCTAAGGAACCGATTTATGTGCTCGAATGAACCGTACTGAAAGATAAAATAACTGAAAATTTAATTAAAATTAAAAATACACATAGCTGAGATGCACCTTCCCTGGTCCTGAAGTACTTGTGTACAAAATTCCATGGACTTACACCGCTTAACTTTTTCTAACATCAGACCGCGCGCAAACAGAAAGATGAACACCTTATGTAAAATTACTTTTGTAAGCTGTTTAAAATAGTTGCGACTTATAGTAGTATTGCCTGTACTAAAATGCATGTACTTTAACTTAAATAACATTATTTCCTATGTTGCAATCTTGCGCCAATGTACAGAAATACATAAGAAATAGAAAGATCTTAAGAACGATTAAAACTGTTTTTTTATTAATTTTTCATTTTCAATTATTCATTTGAAAAGGGCCAGTTCTATTAAATTCTTAACTGCCAAATCTCACTGTAACCGGCTGGATTGCTTTTTTATTTAATGCTGTTACATATATTGCACATAAATTGCACATACATAAATATAGTTTATTTGTGTTCAATGGCACCCGGAGAAAGTAAATCCATTGAAAACTCGAATTTTAATTTTATGTCCATTTCAGTACATTCTATATGCATGTAGTAGAGAAAGTGAAAATATAAAATTAAACATGATTCGGTATTGACAAATAAAATTTAGATTTTATTTTGATTTAAAGATAAATATATGCTTCATAATCGAATTTAAAGAGAATTGCTGGTAAAAGAATATTGAAAACGAAATATCATACAAAAGAATTCAATCTGTACAAATTCCTTATACGATCGACTTTAGTTTTGATACCTCATATATTCACAAATGCAATTTATGCTAATGTTTAATTTGCATTCCTTAAGGTAGTATGAGCACTTACAATGTGATGCATCTGAAGCTATTGTATTGTCTATTTTAACATATTTCTACAAAAATTTTCAAATGGCAGCTGAAATATTCTGTATTTTATCACTCCTAGTTGCATAGATTTTCAATTGTAAAAGATATAAAATTTAGCATTTCTATTTATGACTCATAATATTTTTTATTAGTATTTCACTCGCGTGAAAATAACTTATCAGAATTTCTCTAAAGGTTTATAAAAATAAATTGAAGTATGGTTCCTTTCACATACATAATAAAAGATAAACTATTATTATTTTTTTGTTTTCTCTTGGAGGAGATTAGAGTCCTTTTCGAAGAACGGTTTAAAGGGTTAATTAATTTCTAACTCACGAAAGTATATTTATTCAAAATTTATAAATTGTTACATATAGATGTGAAATTCCATTTTTATCACTACATTGATACAAATAATGACAAAGAAATATAAAAATAAGATACAAAGAGTGATAAAAATACATAGAACTACAAAATGAAAATACATATTAAACTGTAACGTATTTTTGAATATACATTCCTCTTAAGAATTAAAATCCTTTTGCTTTGATGATAAATGAATTTAAAATTTAAAAAGGCTAAATATTATAATATATCATAATTAATCTTCGAATTAGATTTGAATGGCAGATTTCAAACAGTATTCGGCTCATGGTCTGGAAAAAAAACTAATTCCTTTTCTTGAAGAAAGATCATAAGATAGTTTATTTTATTTTGAAAAAAAAAATAATGCTTTATTTACCCCATGTTGAAAGTTTGTTGTAGATGCTTTAAGTGGTGAGATTTTGCTATGGATGAACTCTCCATTCCTAACAAAGTAAAATCAATACAATAGGTAGGTTGTTATACAATAGGTAGGATGTTAAAATTTTGCACATATACGTGAGATGGCAGACAGATTTACAGAATCACAATTTCGATTAAAATGTAACAGGGCGAAACTCCCACTTTTAAAGTGTGCATATTCATTAAGGGCGCTTCCTACAAATAACAATTAAACAACAACTTTTAAACTGCTAATTAAAGCTTGTGAACTTGCATGCATTGTGGTTTAAACGGGCTTCTGTATATTAAATACGATTTTGCGATGCAAATATGTTATTTTGATTCCATTGTTTCTTGTATTCTAATTTATTGAAGTTAATATTCAAATTCTAAAAAGTTTCTTCTCTTTTGGATTAGGATTTTCAAATACTGAAATTCAGTTATTATACTTCTAATTGTATAATTATTTGCTAAATTAAGTTTTAATTTAAAATATTTCGCAGCTCGCATATTTCACATGCTCGATCGAGTCCATTTAAAGCCCGTCATTTTGCTAGTTAGATAAATAATTAGTTCCGTAATTTAAAAGTATTACAGAAGATAAATTATTAATTCGAGATTTTGTGGGGATTTCGTATTCCAATATCGCCTGAATACGTTTCAAAGGCATTGATAATGGTGTGTTTCCATGAAATTGGGAACTTAATACTATTTTATTTACTTAATACACATATGTAGATATATTAAAAACTATAACTATGTTTAACTATTTCGGGTTAATATATTTATCTCAAATATAATTAGAAATATATTATGTACTTTTACCTGAGCCTTTCAAAGACAGGGACACTAACATTTTTAAAAACAAAATCTGCGGTCTTCTGTATAAACTTTCATTTTTTTTTAACAATGCATGGCCCTTTGCGTCGAAAATTGGCTAGTTTAGTTTAGTTCTATCCTGTAATTGGTACCCAATTACAGGTCAATATTGGGCCAATATTGCATATCTTTGAGTTTTATTGGAAATAAAACTATATTGGAGATACATTGGTTTCCAATCTTGGCTAGATATTGGCATTACAATATGATGCATATATTAGCGTTACATTGATAATATTTCGAATATATTGAATATATTGGCAACCAATACTAGCTACATATTACTTGTATATTAGCAAGACCTATAAATAGCCCAAAGTGGAATACAATTTCGGCCGATATTATGAAAATAGTCATATGTCCATAATGGCCCAATGTTGGGTCTATGTTGGTTGGCAAAATTGGGCCACTATCAGCTAACTACTTGAGTAGTTTTGAACATTGAATGTAATTTGTTACCCTTAATGAAATTAAATACATTAAACTCATTGTGTACATGATAGTTTTATTGACAAATTGGAAAGATAGTATTTCAAAATGAATTAAAACATAATTATATGAGACAAGATAAAGCTTATATTTATTATTCTGATGTTTCCTATGATACAAATGAGCTTGAACAACATGATATATAAATATGTTAGAAAATCGAATGGAACCTCGTTATAGCTATTTTTACTTTTTCTGAAACACATATTGATGTAATGAGAATGTATTGTTATCGTTTCATAAATCTAACTCTCGGATATTGTTGGATTTACACTTTTTGAATCTGCCTGGAAACTGATCAACCAGACTTTAATGACATTTCTGTTAGAAACTTATGTTATCAAATACGTAAAGATTCTGCATATATTCATTGACACAGACACGTTTACTTAAGAAAATTGCAATGTTTTTTGCTGTGTACGTAATGTGATATATATGTTGTTGAATAATTTCCGTCATTGAGGGGTTATTTTAATAAATGTACATACATTTTATTACTTTCCTTATATACATAATGTATAAGGAAAGTATTGTGACGGGGTCGAAAATTCGAATTCGAGTTTTCGACGGGAGAGCACGTTTCAAGCATCCCTGATCACGAATCAAACATTTTTGAAGTGATGTATGTGTGTGTGTGTGTGTCAGTGAGTCTGTGGAGACGATAACTGACGAATGAATGGACCAATTCGAACCAAATTTGGGACAAAAATCACAATCCGTAAACACTGGATGTCTATTGTTTTTATACGCAATCGAATGTTCAGAACCCCCCTAAATTTTCGAATGAAATTTTGAAAAAATCGTAAAAAAATCAAAACCACTATTAAAGTTACGCAAATAGACATTTCTTATGTAATTTTTCATTAGAAAATGATTGGTATTGATTTTAGAACGCTAACATGAACTGTTCTCGAGATATTGTACATTTAAAAAAAAATATCAAAATGTCATAAAATAAAAAAAAATATTTCTCATTGAGAAACATGTTCACTTTTCATAGGTAATACCATGCGATAAATTGAGTGACATCATTCTCGTGGATCTAGCTCGTTGCATTCATGAACAATGATAGTTTGAATAATACTTTTGTATTTGACCGCCAATAGTCATTTAACTGCTGTAAGAATAACTTATTTCTTAGTGCATAACGCTTGGCGAGATTTTGGCGACGAATTTGGCGGAATGTCGCCAACTTGGCGAATCTTTTGAAATGTTGGCAAATTAACGAAAATCTCGCCCAAAGGATAAAAATGACTCTAAATCAATGAAAATGACGACTAATTGTCAAAAATTCAATATCATGGAAAAAATATTAGTATCTACTCTAAGAAAAACCTATTTTTGTTACTGTAAAAGTAGTAAATTCATTACATTATATAAGGAAAGCCATGTGTTGCCCACATCAGATTTTTTACTTAGTCGTTAAAGTGTGCATAAGTACGTTGGATGCCTTCTCATGATTGCATTTTTTTAAATATTGGTATAGATACATAAAATGCTTCAAATAAAGTAGAAAGTTATTAAATAGTAATTTAATTATTGTACAATATTTTTGTAAAAATATAATATAATGTCCGTCTAATGAAAAATGTCAAATTACAAAAATGTTTTCCATACCATAAAAAAACGTGTCTGTTATACAATCCGATTTGACTGAGATATCATTGATTAAATGTTTCATTGAGAAATAAGGGGTCATCTACAAATGAATTCCGATTGTAAATAGTTACTAAAATGTTTACTACTTATTCAAATTTATCTTAAACAGACGTTTCAGTAAAGCTATTACGTTACGATTTCGTCGATTCACAGTATGCATTTGAGCATCCGGGTAACTCTGCTACATGGCGCTGTTCAGAAACGTCGAGCTCTGAGAGATGATTAGTATTTATGGCGAATGAAACCGATCTGCTAGTTCTGAATGGAAGCTACCTACAACAGACATGAAAATATAAAAGTCATGTATGTTTTCCAATAGAGTTTGTTAGGAAAACATCTGAAATAACAACAAAATCACAATTATCACTTTTATACCTGATTTAAAGGTTAAAATAACTTTTAAATGAGATTATATGTCTCTCCTTAAGAGTGTTAAACCCAAACCGCTGAAAAATAAATCGTTTGAAAACCCTACTAAATTATCTCTTTGAAGTCATTCAATTTGTGAATGACACCTGGATTCATGAATTACGGTGATTACAGGATCATCAAACAACCACGTCAAAGTGGTGTAAATTAGAAAATTGACAATTTATTTCGTCTTAAATTTGTACCTTGACTAAATAAAGGCAGACTTTTTTTTTGTAATTTAACTGTTTTTCACTACCACGGATACTATCCCTCCTTCCCCTAACACCAAAAGCTAAATAATTTTTTTTTTTTTGCAAAAATATATTTCACATTATTTAAATTACTGTTGTGCAATTTTCTAACTTAATTAAAGCAGTTTTACAATTGGAACTATGTATCTACAACCAACGATTCAAAAATTCTTCTACTGTTCACTGTTTTTTAACTGCCTGTATAATATATGTATGTTTCACTTTCCATATTTTATTTAAAATGGACATTTTTTCCTCAGGTCCGTATGATATTTTTGTCCGGGAGTTAGTGGCGATGGATGGCATAGACAACAGTGAAATTTTGCTGATTGATGCTCTAGGGTAATTATACAAATACTATTTTATCTACTTTTCCGATGTTTTTACTTAACTGGAAGATATGGCATGGCGCAAATAACATGTCTTAGCTTAAAAAAATTAAATGAGTTCGTACGCATTTAATTATTTCTGGGCGTCCAAACTGCTGCTCATGTCCTAGGACGAGTCGGACGGTCTGTCCCTTCCACATTTAATTATTTGGTGTACATCAAGAAAAATATGTTAGAATGAGAAGATTTACATATTGTGAAATTCTGGTGATACTTATAGCCAGTTGCCGTCGTTTGACGTGCTGTTGTTGTTGTTGTTGAGACCCAGACCGTTCGACCTACCTGAAAGTTTTAAGGTAACTGTTTGGACGGCAGGGAAGAGCCACACAATCTAGACCGAAACCCAGTGTTGGAGGCATCCACATGGACCGTAGCCTCCGTCCTCTACTAAGGACTTACGGACCCACATGTTTAACGTGATCGTACTCCGCGTGAACACGGCGGCAGTTTTGGCAGTGGAGGGAATCGAACCCGAACCGACCGAGTGCGATTCCCGCGCCTAACAACTGGGCTACCGCGCCCGTCGTCTGACGTGTTGTTGTTGTTGAGACCCAGACCGTCCGACCTACCAGAAAGGTGTTGTTGTTGTTGAAACCCAGACCGTCCGACCTACCAGAAAGGTGTAAGTACCAGAAAGGTGTAAGGTAACTGTATGGACGGCCGGGAAGTGCCACCCAATTTAGACCGGAACCCAGTGGGGGAGGCATCCACAGGGACCGTACCCTCCTTCCCCTACCACCAACCTCTCGGGTCGTCTGACGTGTGCATGAACTCCAAATAATCGATTCTTGACCCATTTGTATATTTTTCAGAGTGCAAAGGCACAAAATTCTAAACGTTTTAGATATGGCAGTTATTAGATCTGGCAGTTACTTAATCTGCTATAAGTTGCACTCAAGTGAAGACATGTCAACGTTCGCTGCTATAGAAATAATTACAAGCGTATGCAACAAATTGGAAAGGTATATCATAAGTTTACATTTTCTTATGGAGGAAAGTACACTAATTAATAAAAGTTAATGTAGTTTATTTTGAAATGCTGTCATTAAATTGGCTTTTTTGTTTTCTCATGTATTTTTGCATGGAATGCTAGGGATCCTGAAGAGTGATACAAATAAAGATGTTTTTATATCATTAAAATATTATTTTGTTTCATTAATTCTTTTTAAATAATCAAAACAAATTTAAAGTGCTTTTATTAATGTAGAAAATATATTTCACTTTAAACAAATTAAATATTTTAGCATTTTAACGAAGAAAATGTTCGTATCATTTTCCCTTTAGGCGCTTGGCTAGTGTGGGCACCACTGTGTTCAATATTTTTCTATAGAAACAGCACAACCACTTTACATTTATTTCACTGCATGTTCTGAATCAATATTTGTCAAAAGTCGAGAACTCAGTACCATATTCACGTGTTTTAAATAGTTACTTTGCACAAATAACCAAAAGGGCCACACCTTACATAACATAAATCTTCATAACACTAAAGGACGCACTTCTCGCCGAGAGCAGCTGACTTACGAAACCGGTAAAGCTATACTCTGCCACAGATTATCTCCATAAAAACGGAACCATTATGGAGCCATCGGGAGGAAAATATAAAGTGTTTCAGACGTACAGTGAAATAAAAGAAAAGTAGGGAATGCTTCTGTTGGGAAAAAAATCGTAAACGAGAGCGTTTTTGACTTTAAATATTTAAGTGTTTGGTTTATTTAAGGGATGGTGGACGTTGAAATGACAAAAATCAACTAAAAATAGTTTTTAATATATAACATTATTTTGCACATTTAACATTTGCTTACGGGTGGGACAGCGTCTATCCCAAACGAAGAACCTCCCAAAAAGACAGATATTTGGCATACCCTATCCAAAATAGGACATGTCAAATATCTGCCTTTTTGGGAGGTTTTTCGTTTGGGATGGACGCTGTTCCACCCGTAAGCAAAAGGTTGAATGCATTTTCTTTGAAACGGAATTTTCAAAGGTTTTACATTTTTAAAATGCTCCATGCGTCTGAATTTTTGACTGAGATATATGAAATTTGACAAGAAGACACCTTTCATACTTTTTAATGAGACTGTGTATGCATTTTACAATTGAACATTATTAATGTAAATAAATTATGAAAATTAAGTTTTAATGCAGAAAAAATATTTAAAAAAAATTAACTTTAAATGATGAGATTTAAAAATGTATACCCAAATTTGTTCATAATGTGTTTTTGAGTGATCATAATGTAAAATATTAATCAAAAATGTGAACAAATGCACGCAAGGAGCATTTTCAAATGTCCGTTAAAAAAATTAAATTAAAAGAAAAATACAAAATTATAACAAAATTGAAAAAAAGTTAATTGTATTTTATATAGTAATATTAAGAGGAATATTTATACAAATTTTTATGTTTCTAAGTCAATAAATAAATAAAAAAATTCAACGTCCACCATCCCCTTAATATTATTGAACGTATTGTTAATGTAAATACAACGATTTTTTACATTCAATTTGTTTAAAAGTATTTAAAACTTTTAAATACAATATAAATTCGGGAATATATCCACTGAGTTACTTCTATCTCTATTCATAATTACATAATAAGAACCCTAAAAAGAACAATATTCGATAGAAATATCGATTAATAAAAAATATCTAAATTTCAAAATTAGATGCTTTATTAGATACATTTCGATACATCCATAATGATTATGGACGAATGAAGCGAAGCCAGTTCTCCATTTCTAACGAAATGATGCCAATTCTCCATTCCTAACGAAACGAAGTTAGTTCTCCATTCCTAACGAAGTGAAATCAACATTTGCCTGAATTTTGTGATCTCTTTTTGAAAACTACAATAGGTAGGGAGATGAAAATCTGGCCCACATATGTAAAACTGCAAACATATGTGCAAAATCACAAATTGAATAATTAAAATAAACTGAACTCTAACAGGTTAAAACGAACATTTTTAAATCGAGCATATACAAATGAACGCTTCGTGCAAATGAAAATTAAACATCAACTTATAAACAGCTAATCAAGGCGTGTGCACTGGCATGCATTGTGATTGATCTTCTGTATATTGAATAAATTACCGTTTTAAATGTGTTATTTTGAGAGTCAACGGCTGTACCGTGCTGAAAACACCGGTTCCCGTTAGATCACCGAGTGAAGCAGCATCGGGCGCGGTTAGTACTTGGGTGGGGGACCAACTGGGAACACCGCGGACTGTTGGCTCATTTCAGTCGACGTGGTGGCCGAACGGTCAATGCGAACGTTTCCAGCGATTGATCGGCCACCACGTTGTGGGTTCAAGTCCCACGTAAGACATGGATGTTTGTGTTGTTGGGCGCAATGTGTTCCCACCCCCACTGGTGCGCTGGGGCAACGTCTTTGACGGCTAAGAGGGTCACTGTTCTGGCCAATGTATAGGCGAAGATGAAAGAGTCAATGCCTGGCCATTTCACCGTATTTGTATTATAATTTGTTAAATTAATATATATTGTAATTATATTATAATATGTTCAATTATAGTTTAATTATCAGTAGTATTACAATTTGTTTAATTTTATATCTAAATTCTGAAAACATACACTCTTTTGCAAGAGGATTCTCAAATAATAAAATCAATTTTTTGTACTTCAAATTCCACAATTATTTGTTAAATTAAGTTATAATTTGAAATCTTTCACAACTCGCCTATTTCATATGCACGAGTTCATTCAAATACCAGCTTTTTGCTAGTTTTTATAAACATTTTAAATATAATTTTCCTTTCTTTTCAAGCTGCCCCACGGACCCGCTAATAATGGGATCCATATCCAAATCCAAAGATAACGGAAAAATCCTGCAAGCCAATTTCGATGCCTTCAAGTTCCCCACCACTGAAATTGTGCAGTTTAAGGCTCTGGTTACACCTTGTTTACCATCCTGTGAACCAGTAAGTGAATCTGAATAATAAATTTGCAATGTACTGCTTTAATCATGATCCGACTCTGGGAAAAGCGACTCTATTCGGCTTGTAATGTAGGCTTGGCTATTAAATAAGCCTTGACGCTATTATAATCCCTGAGGGATTTCACATTGGGATTGGATTCAAAGGTATTTACTATCGGAAAGTTAAGAGTTCCATACAATGCCTTTGGGGATCACGGGACAATTCGTGTATGTTGTGTAAAATGGTGAACGTAATATTGAGTGAAATGCACCACTTACTTTCTAATATATTAATATTTCTTATTGTTTAGGTCTCATTGTAACATTATCTTCCTAACAATTGAAATTGAAACACGTGTGTAAATATACACACTCACACCCGCCCACAGCCACACACACCTACCAACCCACACACACATACACACACACACACACATATATATATATATATATATATATATATATAGATAGATACGTAGGTGGTTCAAAAAGTAGGGTAACAAAATCTCTCACGGGTACACAAATTCGGCGTGCGAATTATTTAAATTGAAAATGAAAGGTGTTGTGTTGTTGCACGACAACACCCGACAACGTACGGCCTCGGTTACACGTGATTTGGTACATAGTTTCAGATGGAATGTACTGAAACACCCACTCTACAGCTCCGAATCTCGCACCAAGCGATTTTCATCTTTTCGGGCCGTTGAAGAAGTGTCTTCTTCTTCGACCCAGACCGTCCGACCTAACAGAAAGGTGTAAGGTATCTGTTTGGACGGCCGGGAAGTGCCACCCAATTTAGACCGGAACCCAGTGGGGGGGAGGCATCCACAGGGACCGTACCCTCCTTCCCCTACCACCAACCTCTCGGAAGGACTCACGGACCCACATGTTTAACGTGATCGTACTCCGCGTGAACACAGCGACAGTTTGGGCAGCGGCGGGAATCGAACCCGGGCCTACCGAGTGCAACTTCCGCGCGCTAACCACAGGGCTACAGCGCCCTCAAAGACCTGGCAGATC
Source organism: Amaurobius ferox (assembly GCA_951213105.1). Classification (NCBI taxonomy): domain Eukaryota; kingdom Metazoa; phylum Arthropoda; class Arachnida; order Araneae; family Amaurobiidae; genus Amaurobius; species Amaurobius ferox. The sequence goes on from OX578144.1 coordinate 8,968,938, forward strand.
AGCATTTCACAACCGGTGCCAAAGTTCAGGAAGCCGTCGTTGAGTGGCTCCGTGACCTGGACACTGATTTCTTCTATGCCGGTTTCGATAAATTGGCTTACCGATGGAACAAATGCTTCGACAACCATGGTGACTCTGTGGAAAAATAATAAATACCAGTGTCTTGCTAACTTTGTGTAACTCTTTAATTCGTGAATGAACCTTTTCTCTCACAGGACTTGTCACCTTACTTTTTGAACCGCCCTCGTAGTATACTTGACAAACACATAACCTGTACTGGAGTTTTCTTTTTTTTTATTTATTTCCAATGGCAAGGCAAGTTAGAGAACACGTACATGTACAAAGAACAATGATGTAAAGTAACAAAAATTGACCGAAGTCATTGTAGCCTTAGAGTTCTCTGGCTCTCCAGTACAGGGCGGTCTCGGAGTCGTAAGAACCACAAAGCGCCCTACATCGACGCAGGTGGGCTCTACTCCAGTACAGGTGCACCTGTACTGGAGTAGAAGGCGCGAGATGTAATCTTCCGTTAAGAAATAATGAGACATAAAAGTGAATATAAAATCTTTTTTAAACAAGAATTCTTTAGATATGTCAACTGAAAAACGAATAGAAAGAGTAAATAAAATATATTTAAAGTAAAATTTAAATTTTTTTTACGTATAACGGGAAGTAAAATATTTGTATTCGTTCACTCCGATGGCAGAATGTATTAGCTCGGTATTGTCTTATGTAAAATCTGTGCAGGAGACTGCACTCGTTTTTGAGAAAGTTAAAAGTATTTTTTTCATTTCCCATCGAATTTTCTATTTTTAAACTCTTAAAGATAGAGCAAACATTTAAATGGATTTGAAATATTTAGAAAAATTCATATCAAATACATACCCGACATGAAAAAAGCATATTTGTATATAATCCAATTATGTTTTCGCTTCATTATCGGCAGATTTAGATAAGTTCTATGATATTTTTATAATTTTACTAAACAAAAACATAACATGGGATACAGACATGATGAAAACAGAATTATTGTCGATTGTATCGAATGTTAGATTGCAATGGGGATCCTACTAAATTAAAATTCCTGAGTAACATGGACATAAGATTCTCCACTTGCCACCATACCACTTCGAACTAAATCCCATCGAGCATGTGCGGGGTGTCATCGGATTTGTAACATCAGAAAATTATACTTTTAAAAGCGATGAAGTGCGATATCTGACGATAGAGGTGATAGAATTCATTACGCCGCAAAACCGGCAAAACTATCTCAACCATGTGATAAAGACAAAATAAAATTTGGGGAAACTCGACAATCTTTCTGATAATACTATAGAATATCACATTAAAATCAACAGAGAGTTCAGTGTTTCAATTGATATAGAAGTTGGCTACATTTCCACAGAAGTTCCGTAAGAAATTTGTAATATTTTCGTAACTTTATTATTGATGATTTCTCATCCTGATTGAAATAATTAACAAGTAAAAGAAAAAGGATGTAATTTTTAAAGTACCAGATCTTATTGTTTATATGTAACTTAAATGGATGAAAGATATACCATATACCGTATTTGGACCCGATATACCATATATACCATATATTTGTACCAGATATACCATATTTGGATTTTCTAGCTACTTCGGCTTTCGAGTTATACCCTAAAATATATGTACTTTCTTATGGAAAGCCCAGGGTGGTCAAGATCGATGTGGCTCAAAATAAAAGAAAACTAAAATTTACTGCCGAACAACGACATACAAAATTCCATGTTGCTATGATTAATGTAAGATTTGAATCATGCTGACAAACACCAGATAAAGTTAAATAAAAGGTTGTAATAAAAGAAAGAAATGTTTTTAAATCTAACTATTCTGTATTCATTAACATTTATGAAAGTGATATTAAATACATACATATGTTTAACACGATTTCTTTGAATACTTAAATTGACATTATGAACCGATTAATATATGTTAATTATATCATTTTTTTTTAATTCTGCATGTACATATATGAGTTTATATTCATATTCTTATGCAAATATATTTCCATTTTATTTGGTACGCATATAGTCAATCGCACTTTAATCGTCAGTAATCAAAAGAACTTCGCAATGTGGAAAATTTCAAATATACAATAATTCTATGTCGCCAAAATTCGCATCAGGCGCTTTATCTGGCAACCCAACCACCGGCTACTGAGTGAAAAGTCTCTGGTACCCCTTTCACAGTGCTACAGGTTAGGTGTTCGCTGAGGTGTTCACTTACTAGTCAGAATGTATGTCTGTCGCCTCCTATTTCAAAGCCCCTACTTCCCTATTTGAACCAAAAGACCGCCATTCTTTATGAAATTAAGTTATAATCCAAAGGACGTGCACAAAAATTTCGAAAATATAAAAATTTACTAGATTTTTAAATAAACCTCATTTTCGAGAGAGGAAGAACTATATTCTACTCCAAAAATCAAGTTAGGCTCTCCCATTTTATTTCAATTGGCGCCAGATATATTTTCCGTGGAGTCTATAAACCTGAGTTTTCAAAATGTCAGTGCCTTTTTCTTCTGAAGAATTTTAATTACAGAAAACTATAAAAAAATTCCGAAAATTCGATCTCATTTTAATTAATTTCTACACATTTCCGGTAAAAATTTCGAATTTTAGTAATTAAGGTGAAATATGTATATTGCGCGTTCATTAAAAAAAAATAAGGCAATGCTTATTTCGAATTTTCCAAAAATCCTCCATGTTGTGCACATTGAATTAATCGCTATTCCTGAACTTATCGGGTTACTGTCTTCAAAATGTGTTATAAGCTGTAATGTCTGTCAAATTTGTCATAGACATCAATACTGAATGTTTCCAATATTTGTCCATTTTCAAGAGGGATGTTGGTGAAAGTAAAAACCTCATTCTATTACGAGAATTTTCATTCTTAGAGTTTCTTTCTTTCGGGTTTCAGCAATATTAAATCTTATTTTTACTCTTGGGGGTGGGGGCGGAATAGTGCTTCTAATTTTTACTAATATTTTCGATCATGAGGAAGGGGGACCGGGGAACGAGGGTGGCATCTGGCAGAAAACTTGCTAAAAAACTACTTGCTATAAAAACTGGTTGTTATATTTAGTGACCGCTACAAGTCAAAGCTCACTAGTTAATATTAAAATGAAAAAATCATGTATCTCCAAAGTATTTTTTGTTCACGAGTTATAATTTAAATATTTTTTCTAAGTTGAAAATAGGCCAATCAGCCAAATGAATGGAATGCATTCATTTGATTAATGTTAATGTTGACTATATTAATATTGTTTTCATATAATCTTATACAATAAAAGAATATATGTCTTTAGGGCTATAATCTATATATGTGTGGGTGTTGCTTGTAGCGGGAAAATCTAAGCTTCGGACAGCTGCGAAATTCGGTACTGGATTAGCTGAACATACGGGGCAATATACCTCAGCGAGTTTTTTGTTTTAATTATAACTATTCTTTAGTTATGTTATGAAGCACGATTTTAAGCAATTTTTACACAAATCGTTTCCTTATCAAAGATAGTATTACAGAATTTTCCATCTTGACATCAGCGTAAAAAGCGGGAATTTTTAACGATTTTTAAACCAAATCCGAAGAATAATTATTTCATATTTATTTATTTATTTTTAAATACATCAAAATATTCATGTTTTAGATAACTTCATTTATATTTCATTACTCTCGAAAATGGTAAATTAGTAAAATTCTATACTTTATTAGAGGTATGGGTGTATATATTCGATATAATAAAAATATATTTATTACTCTGCTTTAGTTTTTTGTGAACTTTTAACCAAAAGCTTAAAATTTGAGATTTTTGATTTCGCTGGGGAAAGGCTTCATTCTCCGGATCACCCCTTGATATGTAGTGACCGTTAAAACTGACGTCACAACCTGTCCTTGTCTATGCCAAGCAGTGACGCAGATTTAATCAGAATTGTGCATCTTAAATTCCGGGCAACGTTGGGTACATTTCTAGTTATTTAATAATTGACTATAATTTTCATCCATAGGATAGTTCAATTTATCATTTTGGTGATGAAATTATTTAATTTTAAATAATAGTCACTACGCATACTTCAAAGTGTTGCTAATGTAATAAAACTGTAAAAGCTTCATTAGCAGCAACATGGAAGACATGAATAGTGGCGTCTGGTTTCGAAGGCAATTAACAACTTTTATAATTTTCAATTTCTCGCCCACGAAATAGATGGTTATTCAAAGGTTTCTACGTTGCTAAATCTTAAATTCTCCGGAACATATGTATCAGTATGTGCACATACATACATAACACTAATTACTGTTGGTTAAAAATATATGTAAACATATCTTATCACCAAATATTCTCTCATAATATAGTATGGAAAAGCCGTTGTTCTCTTGAAAATTTCAAATTCACAATTTTTAAAAGTATTAGAAGCAAAACTTTTGAAATTCGGTAATTCGTTCTTAAATTTAATAAATAATGACCGATTTGCTATAAATGTTTTCGTTAAACATTAGTATTTTAAAGAATTGAAAGAACTGCTAGACAATTATTTCTTATTGTCTGTTAAGCAAACGCTGTTTTTGTTCATAGGAAATGGGTTAAAACATCTTCGAAACAATTGTAGTCACCTAGATTTTCTACGCTTATTACTTTCCTTATATACATAATGTATAAGGAAAGTATTGTGACGAGGTCGAAAATTCGAAATCGAGTTTTCGACGGGAGAGCACGTTTCAAGCATCCCTGATCACGAATCAAACATTTTTGAAGTGATGTCTGTGTGTGTGTGTGTGTGTGAAAGTATATGTGTGTGTGTGTGTCAGTGAGACTGTGGAGACGATAACTGACGAACGAATGAACCGATTCGAACGACACTTGGTACAAAAATCACAATCCGTAAACACTGGAAGTCTATTGTTTTAATACGCAATCGAATGTTCAGAACCCCCCTAAATTTTCGAATGAAATTTTGAAAAAGTCGTCAAAAAATCAAAACCACTAATAAAGTTACGCAAATAGACATTTCTTATGTAATTTTTCATTAGAAAACGATTGACATAAATTTTAGAACGCTAACATGAACCGTTCTCGAGATATTGTACATTTTAAAAAAAAAATATCAAAAAGTCATATAAAATAAAAAAAAATATTTCCTATTGAGAAACATGTTCACGTTTCATATGTAATATATTCGGTAAATTGGATGACATCATTCTCGTGGATCTAGCTCGTTCCATTCATGAAAAAAGATACTTTGAGTAATACTTTTGTATTTGAACGCCAATAGACATTTATCTGCTATAAAAATAACTTGTTTCTCCGTCAGTAAAGCTTGGCGAGATTTTGGCAACAAATTTGGCGGAATGTCGCCAACTTGGCGACTTTTTGAAATGTTGTCAAATTAATGAAAATCTCGTCAAATGGATAAAAATGACGCTAAATCAATGAAAATGACGACTAATTGTCGAAAATTCAATATCTTGGAAAGAATATTAGTATCTATTATAAGAAAAACCTATTTTTTTTCTGTAAAAGTAGTAAATTCATTACATTATATAAGGAAAGTCATGTGTTGCCCACATCAGATTTTTTTCTTTAATGGAGTTGTAGAGTTCACTTCAACAAGTAGAGCTTGCAATTTCATCTAAGTATCTAGACGATAGAGCATCGGCTGATCAGTATGAAATTTCGTGGTTGAATTCCTGGTTGGAGCAGCAAGGTTCTTTACAGTAACGCATGAACAAATAAACCCAGTAAGTTAGTGCAAAGATGCCGGAGGTGTCTGAGAATGAACCTAGTACGACTAACAAGAATTCAGTGGACTCCGTTATTGAGAGCCGTTTTCAAATCGGTGGGGGGTGGACAACGACCATATAGGAAGCCAACCTAAATTATAAACCGTTGCAGTGGCTAATTGGTAAAGAATCAGCTGGCTAGTACAAAGATCATTGTTTCGATTCCCGGTTGGGGCAGCAAGATTCTTTATATACGAGTAGTATTAAGATTTAATTAAATTTTTAATTACTAAATGTTTCATGCTATGATTTTGGTTGAATTTCAAAGGAGTATTGTCACTAATCTCTATTTTTGAAAACTTTTAATTATTTTTTTATTTTTATTTAATAACAAAATTTAATCTACATTCGTTCCCGCAGGCGGATTGTGCATTACATACATCAGAGGGTGTGAGTCAGAGAATGACATCTCTAGGTAAAAAGCGAAAGAGGCGCTCTCTGGAAAGGGAGAAGCGGGCCTCAGAACAAGAGGATGAAGTCGTTGTCGTGCAAACCATCCACATTACCGACAAGTTCGGCTTTGATAGGGAGAGCAGAAAGATGGAAGACATAGAGGAGACGCGAACCTTTGTAGAAACAGGTGAGACATTTAATTTGTACATATTTTATATTTAGCTTTTATGAGGGAAATATTCTTCTTCACATATTTAATTTGTGTATTCCTGTTTCATATTTTGGCATGTCACAGCATGCGTAGGTCATTAGTAAGCTCATGTCACCCCTATGTCTACATTCTGCATATCAGCAGTATAATATTTAACTGCCTATATTCATTCTTTCTGCCCATCGGCATTATTTTTGTTAGATAATATTCGTTCTATTCTGCAGTATTATTTTGTTAGTCAATAATTTCTCTATAAAGTACATAGGTCACTGTTATCTATGAGAAAAATATGTATAATCAATCCCTTACAACAATGTTGGAAATCAAACAAAGCTGATAATGCATATTCATATATTCATACGAGATTTCTTTCATTTAGATGACATATTTTCCTCCCATATGGCATTTATTTCCAAAATAGTTTCCCAGTTTGTCCAGCTTTTTAACATGCATTTAGTATTCAAAACGAATTTATTATACATAACAGATATACTTTTGCTTTCAATGTGTTACTTTTATCATTTATAATTAAAATGTGGTACATCAAATATCGTGAAAATGTAGAGAAATTAAAAATGTATATTTAAACCTAAAGAGCGGAAGAATGCCAATTTCTTTGACAGCTAATGCTCTCTTGTTTGACATCAGTTCAAACGGATTTCTACCAGCAATAGTGAATTCGTACCGAATATTTGAAGAAATTCTACACGCAGAATTACAGAAATTGTGTGGCTGATAACAGAAAATATCTGAAATAGAGTGATATTAATTCCAAAATCTAATAAAATGATATTTTTATGTAAATGTAGATACTCAGTTAGTATTTAAATACTCACGTAACGCCATCTAATGTCATATGTAATTTGTGTCATGTATTGTTACATTTAATTGGCATCTATAATTTATACTTAAAAAAACTACTAAATCGCATAATATTTCCTTTCGTAAATCAATTATATGAAATATAACTGCTGAGATCATATGGCTAACATGATTCTAATTTCTAGCAAAAAACAAAACGATTGCTTTCGAGGGCATACTTAAACGATTAAGTTATTTTTAACAGATAATCACGTTTCGGCCGTAGGATATTATACACTGAAGTGGGACTAAATTAGGGATGGGTGACGTTATGCATATTATGTACCGCAACTATCCCAGTTATATGCAAGTCGGGCTAACACCATGGTCTAATACAGTAGTCAGCCTAAATTTCTTCAAACACTGATCCTGAAAAGCGTAATGACAAAGGCGTTGCTCCAGGAATATGAAAATTCTGGGAAAAAAACAGGATTCCGGACATTTTACAAAGTAAAACTAGTCTTACAATGTCGTTGGCTTTTCTCCTGACCCGCATTGCACGGGCAGATGGCAAGGACAGGCCATATCCTACGGACAGATCATAATTTAATCATTTTCCACGTGAATGCGAATTTCAGTCGAGAATCTGTGTACGGACTGTGCAACGTTTACTTCTTCGAGAAACCCCAACCTACAAGAATTATACTTCTACCGGCACGACACTGAGTCAACTCGCTTCCTAGACTAAGAAAATTAAAGCATGACCACCGCACATTTGCAACGGGTAGCCTGGTAAGTTGAATCCCGATTTTAACACCATTGCATTGATTGGAAAATGAAGATAGGAGCCTACCTCTCAATTCCATTGATCCTGCATCTGAGTTCGAATCTGGTGATGGCTCAATAATGGCCAAATGTGTCTTTTCTTGGAATATTTGAGGCTATTGATATCTGTACTAACGACTGTCAATGTACCATGGTACGTGGATCTCATAGCCGATCATAACACTATGGTCATAATGAATTTCAATGGAGGTGGTGTTTTACAGCAAGAGAACTTTCTCACACAATTTTTCATCTCACTGATATAGTGCTGATGCTGCATGCCTCCAAGAGCATTATGCAGACGTTTAAATGATGAAGTAGCCACCTAGAACCCCAGTCCTTAATCTCAATCAATATCGTTGGGATACCGTGAAGCTAAATGTACGGGCCCGATCCCCATCACTTGACAACTTGAGTGAATTGAGTGTAGGTCTGTATGATGCAGGGGTTACCATAACTGTGGAAGATTTTCCGAGTATGTGAAGTCCTTGTCTTGCAGTGCCACGACCTTTATAAGACTAGATGTTGCCCAACACGTAACCAAGTAGCAATTCTTAATTCAGCAATTCCTCTTAAGTGTCTATTAGCCAAAAAATTGATGCGAAGGATTCCTATTAAACATATGTGTAGATCGAAAATCTAAACTCCTGTTAAAGGGTTTGATAATACTTTTCAATTGTTTATATTTTAAATAAAACTTCAAAAATAAAATTAATTTATAAGTTGAAAACCCACCTAAAGAAAGCATCATATTCTGTTTTCAGTACATGAACCAGCCTGTTTGCTCTAATAAGAGTATACCAGCAATGAATAATATCTTTGAACTAACACTGTAAGACACTCTGTGCTTCAGTATTCCTATTCCGGTGACCATCAATGTCCCCTATACTATGTAGCTCCTCCCCAATTTATAGTCTAGTGTCGTTTGAGGTCTAATCTACAAAATATATTAGAACTATTTTGGGTTAGTGCAAGTGTATTTTTCTCCTCAGGAATTTATTAAAACTTAGGGTTCGTCGGAAGTTTTCTTTTCGTTACTATAGTTAAAGGAAAGCCTGAGATGAAGGCAGCACAGGTGTACGGTTCGTAGTTGCTACTCAGGAGACGTTTTTCTAAAAATAATTTTGTCAAAGCGGTTTCTGAATGTTTCTTGGTGGAAATATTTAAACGCGTGTTTTTCTTATGCAGTGAGTGAATATTATTTTCTTATGTTATTATTTTTTTTATTTTAGATTCTAGTTCCAACTCCACGTGTCTGAATATTGCTGGTCTAGTGATTGCTAGTTCACTGTTCCTCGTCGCTCAGCTTGTGGTGCTGTTAGCCTGGGCTTTTGTGTGGCACAAAAGGATGCGAACAAAATCTTCTATACAGAAAGAAACTAGTCGAAGTATAGACATGATATACAACAGTAGAAGTAAGTGCATAAACCAGTCTGTGATTTAAATTACGCAACATATATTTCTGTCAGCAACTGTGATCCTCTCAGCAAAATCTATATACGCGTGCTTTTATTTCCACCAGTTTTGCCTAATGGAGAAAAATATATGTAAAAAATAAAGATGCGTTTGCTTCATCCCCATTTAAATAAGACATATCATTAAAATGTCTTTGTTATGTGGCTTTACTTTCAAATTATTTATGATGTATTATTCAATGATATGTGAAGTTTCTTTGCTTCCAAATCATATACTTGAATATATTATTGAAGCTCGTTGCTTTACTGACAGTGGCTCATAAAAATATCTTATTATATGTTGTGAAAATGTGTTTGTTGTATTAAACTCCTCGAACTAGTCTGTAAAAAATATAGAATAAATCAAATGTTACTCCCATATTTCCCATCTGAAATTAATGATAGTTTTAGATATGATATAAGAACTCTAGCTTTGCGAGTTTGTGACACAGACGGTTTTGATATTAACGGCTCTGTCACAAACCATTGGACAGATTGATCCAATGGTTTGTGACAGAGACGGTTTTGATATTGGCGGCTCTGTCACAAACCATTGGACAGATTGCTCCAATGGTTTGTGACAGAGAGGTTTTGATATTGTAAAGTTTTATGTGCTCGAAGTGGACAAAATTACAAAGGAGGCCATGGAGGGATTTTCTACTGCCAGGATAGGTTTAGAATAAAGGAGGAGTAATAAACAATTGCTGGCAATAAGCACAGTGGAGCATGCATGGCATAACGCACACACCCGCTCGAGATTGAACTATATACTTAAGTGATGACACTGTATTTTTATTTTGTGTATTGATGCCAATCTGAAAAGTGGGTTGCTGAAATTATATATATAAATGATGAAACAATACATGAAACGTTTATAATATACATAATATTTATATCTGTACGTTTTCCTCTTAGGGGGAAGTTCACTCAGCAGCAGCTACGGCGTCGACAATCCCTATAGAGCTGACATTACCCCCTACGATACAGTTTACAACAACACCGTTCCGCAACAAAGTCAATCTCATTCAAGGCGATACTGATGAGCAAGTTACGGCTTAAGGCAAGTATATACTGGAATGATGTGTACTTTTCTTTTTAAATTTGCAAGTACAATTCGATTATTAGTTGTGTTTAATCAAACATCCAGTTCTTATATAGATTTGTATTATCATTGTTAATTACAATCCAATTATTTTATTGATTTTTACCCCTCTAATCTAGAATTAATCCCTAAAGAGCCTAGTGTTAGTCAAACTGTAAAGTATTTAAATTTAGATACACACCATATTCATGTTATTACCAATCTATTTGATAAAAAATATTCTTATAACTTCACCATCATTAAGCTGCGATCCTATCTTTCTTGTACTTCTATTCAATTGTTTAGAGGCATCATTTTAAACCACCTTTATCGAATACATAGACTTTCAGATCCACTGTATCATTGTCTCCACATCAATAATCTTAAAAGCGTTTGTCATAATTACCACTATGCGGAACTTTTGTTAATAATATTATTAATTTCAAATACATCACATAATAATTTTACAATTGCATTATTTATCCTTGGTTGGATAACTCACTTTTATGAATTTCAACCATTCTTTTAACCTGACTTTCCACTTGTCCTGAGTCCTATTTTTGAAGGTATACTGTTAAAACTTTTCCGTTAAAGTTTTCTCAAGTGATTATACCGGTTTTCATTCACTTTAACAGGGAATGTAGTGAAATTTTGCTGTACGTTCTGGTGGCAAGTATTACTATACGTAGTCACTGCAACATGTATGTTTCGATTTCTGTTTTTTAATTCTGATGGATTTTATTACTTTTCCTTCCATTAGCCAGTAGACAGTTCCAATAAGGTTTATAGTTAAATAAAATCGTCATTGTCAGAAACTGGTTATTCTTTCGGTTTTAATTCGGATTTCATGGCCGTCCTAATGAGTGTGCAATTCCGAATTAACCACCATTTTTACTTTCCTTATATACATAATGTATAAGGAAAGTATTGTGACGGGGTCGAAAATTTTAATTCGAGTTTTCGACGGGAGAGCACGTTTCAAGCATCCCTAATCACGAATCGAACATTTTTGAAGTAATGTCTGTGTGTGTGTGTGTGTGTGTGCGTGCGTGCGTGTGTGTGTGTGCGTGTGTGTGTGTGTGTATATGTGCGTGTGTGTGTGTGTCAGTGAGCCTGTGGAGACGATAACTGACGTACGAATAGACCGATTCGAACGAAATTAGGTACAAAAATAACAATCCGTAAATACTGGAAGCCTATTGCTTTTATACGCAATCGAATGTTCAGAATCCCGCTCAATTTTCGAGTGAAATTTTGAAAAAATCGACAAAAAATCAAAACCGCTAATAAAGTTACGCAAATAGACATTTCGTATGTAAGTTTTCATTAGAAAACGATTGACATAAATTTTAGAACGCTAACATGAACTGTTCTCGAGATATTGCACATTTTACAAGAAAATTATCACAAAATTATATAAAATAAAAAAAAAAATTCTATTGAAAAACATGTTCACTTTTCATATGTAATATCATGCGATAAGTTTGGTGACACCACTCTCGTGGATCTAGCTCGTTCCATTCATGAAATGATGCTTTGAGTAATACTTTTGTATTTGAACGCCAATAGTCATTTATCTGCTGTAAGAATAACTTATCTCTCCGTCCACAACACTTGGCGAGATTTTGGCGACGAATTTGGCGGAATGTCGCCAACTTGGCGATATTTTTAATTTTTGCCAATTTACCAAAAATCTCGCCAAATTGATGGAAATGACGCTAAATCAATGAAAATGACGACTAATTGAAGAAAATTCAACATATTGGAAAGGATATAAGTATCTACTGTAAGAATAACATTTTTTTTAACTGTAAAAGTAGTAAATTCATTGCATTATATAAGGAAAGCCATGGATTGTCCACATCAGATTTTTTATGTAGTTTCAACTGACTGTTCTCTTTGTCTTGATCTTTTATCTTGAGCTACTTGTTATTGCCGTTTCTCATTTTTGCCATGTTTGCTCCTTCATTCATTATATATATATTTTTATACTTAAATACCTATTTATAAATGATTTTGGTATACATTTATACTCATGTCCTTTTCTATTGTATTTTATCAATCCATTAATTATTCCCCACGTCCCCATTTTACCATTATAGACATAAGTTACGTACAATTTATACTTTTTTATATGCATAGTATAATGTATAAGGAAAGGATTGTGACGGGGTCGAAAATTCGCATTCCAGTTTTCGACGGGAGAGCATGTTTCACGCATCCCTGAACATGAATCAGATGTTTTTGAAGTGATGTCTGTGTGTGTCACTCAGTGAGTCTATGGCGACGATATCTCACGAATGAATAAAGTGATCTGAGCAAAATTTGGTACAGACATCACAATTAGTGAATACTGGAAGCCTATTGTTTTTACACGCAATAGAATGTTCAAAACTCTCCTAAATTTTGAAATTAAAATTTAAAAATATCTTTAAAAAAGTAAAACATTCAATAAAGTTACATAAATAATCATTTCTTATGTAAGTTTTCATTAGAAAACGATTGGCAAAAACGGTCGAACTCAAGAAGGAACCGTTCTATTGCACATTTTTCCAAAAAAAATATCAAAAAATCACGGAAAATTAAAATAAAATATTAACTATTATGAAATCTGTACACTTTTACATATGTACTATTATGCGGTAAATTTATTATCACCATTCTCTTAGATCTAGCTCGTTCCATTCGCGAGAGAAAACACTGGGTAATAGCTTTGCAATTTGACGCCATTAGTTGTTCATCTACCATAAGGCTCACCTATTTCTCCATAAATCAGCTTTGCGAAATATTGCGAAATATTGAATTTGGCGTAATATCGCCAAATTGACGAGTTTTTAAATGTTGCGAGATTGACGAAAATATCGCCAAAATGATAAAAATGACAGCAAATTGATAAAAATAATACTAAATGAATGAAAATGAAGACTAATTGATGAAAATCCAATATCTTAAAAATAATTAAAATCTACTATTATAGAAGATACTTTGGGTAATAGTTTTATATTTGGACGCCATTAGTTGGTTATCTGGTATAAGAATAACCCATTTCTCCGACCCTAATATTTAACGAAATTTTAGCGACGAATTTGCCGGGAGATCACCAACTTGGACAGTTTTCAAATGTCACCAAATTGATGAAAATGCTGCCAAATTGACAAGAATGACGCTAAATCCATGAAAATGACAACTAATTGATTAAAATTCAATATTTTGGAAAGCATATAAGACTACCATAAAACTTCGTCGGTAACGCTTGACAAAATTCTGGCTACGAATTTTAGCGGCATATAATCATCTTGGCGACTATTTTGAATGTTGCCATATTGACGAAACTGCTACCAAATTGATAAAAATGTTATCAAATAGATAAACGCCAAATAGAATGCAATATTTTTCAACTTTTTAATTCCTTCATATGATAGGCATAACCTTTATTATATAAGAAATATTCATCTAAATAACGCCAACTTGGCGATATTTGGCCTCAAATTAACGAAAATATAGTTAAAATTGCAAAAATGACGCCTAATTGATAAATTCATTATTAAAATATTTAAAATATGTGGACTATAGTGTTTATTGATGATGCTATCAATATTGATAATTGTTAATTTAGAGTTTCGTAAAATATAAGTTAATTGGGCACGAATTAGTTTTAGACGTGACATCCGAATGTACAATTTACCGCGCCAAATGTACAATGTAACGTTACAAACACTGTGTCGTGGATCTTTTCATCACATTTCCATCATTAAAGAACTAAATTAATTGCATTATATAAGGAAAGTCATGTGCTGCCCACATCAGGTTATTATAATTAGCCTTGGTCTACAGTTACTTATTTGTAACGGATATGCTGGAGATGGGATTTTTGTACTTACAGTAGTTTATGCATAATTTTTGAATATAAATATTTATTTTTAATTATATATATATATATATATATATATATATATATATATATATATATTGTTTCAAATGCAATCATAAAAATGACTCTCAATGTATAATTCTGTTAAGATGGACATTGTAGCATGCAAAACTATATTTCATCTGTAATCGCTGTATTTTGTCTTATTTTCAACATTTTCTGACATCTTAATTTAAAAATCAATTATCTATAAATAAGTATGTTTTCAATATTTTAATTACAAGAATAGCAAGCAGAAGATTTCTATATGTGAATTGTAACTCTGTTACTAGGATTACAAATGGAATTAAAAACTGCATAAAAATCGAATTATGAAATACAATTAAAAATCGTGTTCTATAATTATTATAACTTAACGACGGCGCGGTCACACAAAAATAATAATTAAAAATATAGTTTATAACATTTCTTTCTGCACATGATGGTATAAAAACAAAATATGGTTTGTCTAGCTATTCTTGAGTTGTACTAGTAACTGAAAGAATATTGAAACAAACAATTTAAGATTTATAAATTTTTGGAATTAAAGTTCAAGATCTTTGTTTTTTCTCACTATTGATAGGTCAAGTCCCACGTGTATGCAAAGTATCAAATTTCTACTTTCAGTTTTGACTGTAATTTTTTCAATTTGTCGTTCCGTCTCACTCAGCCATTTGACGCGCAATTGTTAAAAGGTAGGATAGAGAATGTTGTGTATACTATTAATAGTTTTATTCTAACAAAGTCTTAACCCATGCAGAACCTTTAACCTGACCCTTGTAGATTGAAGGCTAATTGTATAAATGCATTTTTTTATTTATCATTTACGATATAGTATAATTGTTCTTTGGATTTCTAGGTGTTGTCTACTCTGACCAGACTCAATCATCCATGCTAGTGAAAATAGTACTCCAATGAGTGTGTGAATAAAATTTCCTCGGGATGTCCTGAGAAACTGCTGTCAATGTACCATATAGGACACATCACAAACAGACCATTCACTACAGTTCCAAATGACAACCTATTTATTTTATCTTGGAACTTAGCTGAAACCCACTTAGAAACTGTGCTGAGGTACTGTTATTGCTAGATTTAAATTGTTTATGGAAAAGTGTTTGTGTTCATCTTCAAAGACTGCAAATGATGAAGATGATACCAGTTTCCCATGATGCCAACTGCTGCCCTCTATTTTATTATTCAATGTTTCTACGGTTCTTTTAACGGAAGAAGACCCTGCGATTGTTTGTTCATCTTTTATTATTTATGTTCACATAAAATGTCATTTTTCTATATGTTGTCAGTTTTTTCTTTAAATTTTATGACTACAAAATGTAGTGAAGTGCTAGCATAACGGAGGTAAAGAGAAGTACAGTTAAAACTCCCTATTGAGAAAACGACACAGCCGTTTGTGACAATAATTCAGATGGCGCTGGTTTAAGATATGTTTTCATGCATTCTAAATATTTACACACACACACGAAAAAAGAAGGATACTATTTTCAAAACACTGACATATCTCAAAATTCGATTAGATCGTATCACGTCAACAA
The DNA here is from genome assembly GCA_951213105.1 of Amaurobius ferox. Taxonomy (NCBI): domain Eukaryota; kingdom Metazoa; phylum Arthropoda; class Arachnida; order Araneae; family Amaurobiidae; genus Amaurobius; species Amaurobius ferox. Next base: position 8,984,977 of record OX578144.1, read on the forward strand.
CTCTCCAACTGAGCAATGACTCCTTTTGCATACTCTCCATAGGACTTTCTAGAAAGGGCTCGTATCTTCAATAATATTCAATATTTCGAGATGTTCTAGTACATTCGAAAAGTCATCAAGCTGCCGATAAATCGTCAAATATGGCACCCCTACTCATAAAGTCAAATTGTGGAAACCCTACATAGACGTAATAGGAATGGTTGCCTATAAAATCTCTTTTACAGTGTAAACAAACAGCACACTCTGAAAGCATTTTGCATGTGTGCAACTATATAAATAATTGCAAAGCATGCTTTCGTTCCATTTACACACTTCATATTTATACAAAAGAATACACGCACATAAAAATTTTCCTAAGAGAAAAAGAAAATATTTTTAAATAGAAGAAAAGAGCATACGATCTTAATACATATATACATAAATATCTCAAATTTCTTAATTTTTAGTAAAAGAAAATGTTTTCACATGCTGGGCTATCGACCGCTAACTTGCCACTTGCAGCTCTCACTAGAATTATATGTGGTCTGCGACACCTCTAAAATATTTTTATTACATTTAGTTTTGGAATATATGTCTAAAATTTGAATTTTGAAATAAAAATACATGAGTTAAATAATTGAAACTTCTGTCCTGGATAATTTAATGTAAATTAATGACCATACACTATCCGTATTATGAATGCTCTCCACTAAAATCTGCCAAAGCGGTTTCTATGGAATTATATGTATGTATATATATATGTATATATGTATGTATATATATGTATATGTATATATATATGTATATATATATATATATATATATATATATATATATATATATATATATATATATATATATATATATATATATATATATATATGTATATATATATATATATATGTATATATATATATATATATGTATATATATATATATATATATATGTATATATATATATATATATATATGTATATATATATATATATATATGTATATATATATATATATATATATGTATATATATATATATATATATATATATATATATATACATGTATATATATATATATATATACATGTATATATATATACATGTATATATATATATATATATACATGTATATATATATATATATATACATATATATATATATATATATATATATATATACATGTATATATATACATGTATATATATACATGTATATATATACATGTATATATATACATGTATATATATATATGTATGTATATATATATATATGTATATGTATATATATGTATATATATATATATATATATATATATACATGTATATATATATATATATATATATATATATATATATATATATATACATGTATATATATATATATACATATATATATATATATATATATATATATATATATATATATATATATATATATATATATACATGTATATATATATATGTATGTATATATATATGTATATGTATATATATGTATATATATATATATGTATATATATGTATATATATATATATGTATATATATATGTATATATATATATGTATATGTATATATATATATATGTATATGTATATATATATATATATATATATATGTATATGTATATATATATATATATATATATATGTATATGTATATATATATATATTTGTATATATATATATATATATGTATATTTATATATATATGTATATATATATATATATATATATATATATATATATATATATATATATATATATACATATATTATATATATATATATATATATATATATATATATATATATATATATATATATATATATATATATATATATATATATATATTCATATTTGAAAGCTCTTCTCCCCATTTGTCTGCAACACTTGACGATACATTTGGCGAACTTGGTGAATAATCTAATGACATATCGCCAACTTATCAATATTTAGCCCCCGATTGACGAACATATCATCCAAATTGTAAAAATGACGCCAAGTTAATTAAAATGACGACTGATTGTTGAATTTATTATTTACTAATTTTAATATTTGGACTATATTGTTTATTGGGGATGAAAATAATATTGATAATTATTAATTTAGAGTCGCGCGAACTAAAAGTTAGTGGTGTAATAAAAAGTTTTGCATGTTGTTATCCGGAAAACCCACAAATGTACAAATCCATTTCGACAACAAGAGTTTGCAACTTTGTCCCCAGTAGCTCAACGGTAGAGCGCCGTCCTACCATTTCGTAAATCCAGGATATTATTCCCGGTTGGAGTAAGTTTCTTTACAATATTATATATAGTTTTTCACTGTGGGAGAAGTAAATCCATTGAATTATATAAGGAAAGTCATGTGCTATCCACATCAGATTTCTTGTAATATAGAACTTTACTTCTAAATTCAACTTTATAGATTTTCATTTGAGTCGGCGCAAATTTGCAAATTTTGATCACGTAACAGTAATCTGACATTATCATATTTCTAACATCTTATAACTTTATATATAAAATTTGGGCTTAAATTTCATAAAAATTATGATTTTTCAAATTGCGTATGTGCCAATGAGGAAAAACAGTCATGTTACAATAAATCTAACCTCATTTTGAATTATGTGTCCCAAGTCACTTTATCATACTAAATTTGGTGTTGGTGTTAGTCGGATAAAAAAAATGTTTACAGGCATAATGCGCGTGACATGCGCGAATATTAAAAAAAAAAAAAAAATAGAGACGTTTTTGAGACGTTTTTAATTTAAAAGTAGTATTCTAATGTTATATTAAATATAGTTTAGAGTAGTTTCTATGTTATTGCATTAAATTAGATTCAAATACTTGGGGACGTAGGCTGTTTCTTGAATTTGCATAGCTTCTGTTACTTCTGTGATAAAATACTATGGAACGTGCAACTGCAAATAATTCGAAAATTCTTCGGCCTCTATTCATATTCATGTGAAATTCTATTACTAAAATTCGTATTCCTTGGTTTAGTAATTTACCAGATGTTATAATGTAGTGCAAATTATGTTCCTGCTCGTACTGCGCACAACATGGACTCCTGTGCTAAAGTGTGAATGTAATGCATACATTTTGGTCCAAAAGTTTTTCGACACTAAATTTAAGCATTTCAAATTTAGCAAGAAAAGCATTAAAATATTTACTGTTTCATATGTCAGTTAATTTAACTTATACAGTTATCTTTCATTTCCAATTAAATTCATAAAAATATATTCCATAATTAACACACGCTAATGTTATGTACTTGAGTAGGTAAAGGAGCAGTATTTGGTTGTATTTTCTTATAGTTAGAAATGTTGAATCTGCTACTTAAAAGAGTTTAACAAAGTCGTGAAAATTTTCCGTCATGGAAACGGTGAAAGTTAACAAAATTTTATTTTCTGTGACACTGTCCCATGGTTCCATCTTGGAAGTACTTTTATTGAACTTTATGAGCCATCACAACCACAATTGGGGTGAAGAGCCGCTTTTGGAGAACATTTCTTGGGTAACTGAACGGGTCTATTTATGATCCATTGCTTCCTTGCGTTTTCGTCGTTTCAACTTCTGCAAAATTATCAACAAACAAGTGGTGATCTATCTGAATAGGTTATCCTATTTGTTTTGAGCCAGAGATTGTGACATCTAGCTTCCAGTTAAATGATGCTGATAGGCTGTGTTAAAAGAGTTTTACTTTTTTTATATTGAGCTAATTTTGTACAGCAAATGGAATATTTCCAAGAAAGCTATAATTTCCTTAGTAGAATGTCCAAATCTGGCATTAGAATACTCTTTCCTATCTGCGTAGTTTATTAAGCCGTCCGTAAAGGGTGTATATAGGTGCATATCAGATACAGAAAAAAGTACCATGCAAGTATTATTAACTTGATTATCTAAGTCTAAAATTTGCATTCGAAGAAACAGTCCGATTCAAATGGAGTTTGTAATTCTCAATACGTAAACAAAAATGGACTGTTTAATTTAAAGGAGATCGAATTTTTAATTATCAATACGTAAACAAAAATGGACTGTTGAATTTAAAGGAGATCGAATTTTTAATTATCAATACGTAAACAACAAGAAAGATCAATCATGCTTAAAGCATTGATTATGAAACACTTTCCAATTTCAATGCAATTTTAATTAAACATGTCTAAAATGCAATACATTCCTCGGAAATATTTTAAAACTTATCAGAATACTACATTAATTTATTATATTTGAAAACTTAAACCTTCATCGAAACAAATTAGCTTTATTCAAATGACGGCATTGAAATATAAATTGCCTGGTTTAAACATCTCTAAAATGCGGTACATCTATCGTTAATAATTTTAGAATTATCATAATACTACGATAATTTATTATATTTGAAAACTTCATCGAAATCAACTGAAATTCATTCAAATGACATCATCGAAATATAACACGGCTGGCTCTCTCTATAAAAGCAGCATTTCATTCATGAACAATTTCCCATTCATTTCATTCATCACAATACTATAATAATTTATTTTATTTAAAAATTAAGACCATGGAGCTACAAGTAATTAAACCCTATGCTTAAAACTTCATCGAAAAAAATCGGCATTCTCTTTGTAAAATCAATGAATATTTCATTCATATCAGCTCTGCAGACTCCATGAACTAAATGATTTTGTGTTAAAGACATACAGCAATTCTAATACAACTCATTCTACATATTTTGCTGTTTACATTTTACATAGGTGAAAAATAGGCTTCTTTGTAGAAATAATCATATTTGGATGAGCATTTAAACTCAAATATATTGTAATTGCGTTGTTTCAGTATGTAGATGCACAGAATTTAAGCAAAAATAAAGAGGTTTTAGGACGGATACAACACTCAATATAAATTAAAAAGAACTTTAAAAAATCACTATTCTGGGACAAGATGGATGCCATATTTCATTTTGAAGTGGATCACGTAATATGAGTCTGCAGGGAAAGACATGTGCTGCCCACATCAGAATTTTTAACAATATTACAACAATGATTTATAGAAGTGAACGGGGATTATTTGCAAGCCATTTCGAAAAAAATGTATGATCTATATTTAAAGATCCACCAAATTTTTGTAGAATAAAATGTTCAACAAATTTAAGCTGTGTACCAAATTTTAACTCTCTGGGACTTATTTGATGGCATTTTTAATGCACTTTCCTAAGTATATCACGAAGAGTTATATAAAATTAAAAAAAAAATTGAAAAATTGTCATCTACCAAATTTATTTTGAAATGTGAAGCCTTTCTCATATACAAAATGATTAAACTCTTGGAAATATATTTATTATATAATATATCTCTTATTTCTTTCGGGAGGATATTCCAAAAGTCAGAATTTAATTGAATTTGTTTTTTCCCTATATTAAATAATTTTTAATTAAAAAACTACTTAATATATTGTACTGAAATTTTTTTTATATATTTTATGGGATAATGTGAATATTTCTTAAAAATTTCGAAGCAATTTGTGAATTTTAAATTTGCTTAAAAAATATTTGAAGAATTAAGTCCCATAAGGTTCAATGTATTTCATTTTTTCAACCCGGGTTCAATAAAAAACTAATTGGGTGATATTATTTATTTATATTCCCATAGGTTCCACAGACCGTCTGAAAAACATACTAAAATTTCATTTTGATAAAGTCATTTTTACGGCAGTTATCGTGTTAATGGACAGACAGACAGACAGGCAGACAGACAGAATGAACAAAGTCATAAACACTTTTCAACTATGTTGTAAAGTGTTAAAAATGGACTGCTGAATTTAAAGGAGATTGAATTTTTAATTATCAATACGTAAACAATAATGAACTGTTGAATTTAAAGGATATCCAACAAGGAGAAAGCATTTTCTATGTAGAAAACTAAAATTTGAAAAATAAAGAAGATAAAAGCAATTATGCTAAGTAATATAATATTAACTATGTTCTGCACTGTATTTTTCATTTAAAAGCGAATGGTATAATTTATAAGATATTACCACCATTGTATTTATTGTACGATCCTATCTTAAATTGTAAAAATTATAAACGAAATTGAATATCAGTACTAATAATGAATTAGCGTCTCTTATATACAATTTTATACATAAATTCATCGACACTATTGCTCATTAGTCCTTACGAACTATTCTCGAATGAATTTTATAATTGGGATGAAGTTAGATGTCATTTTTATTAGAAGATCGACACGCTTTAGCAACATTGAACAGTAAGAAGTAGCCATTGTTTTATTTTCGAACAAAATTTTATTAGTTAGTGACTAATGACTGCATAGGACATTTAATATGTGACTTAAATTCTAAGTTTCTCGGCTGCCAAACTAGTTTAGAATGTACTTTTTATACTACCTATCTCATTTCCGTCTCTTCTTTCCCCATTTCTGCCCCCCACGGTAACGTAGAGACGGTTTCGAGTCATGAGTCACATTTTTATGAGTGCATTCGCCGATGACCTGTTGCATTGGAACATCTTGATTGTGCAAAAGAAGTTCAGTGATCTTAATTGAAATATCCCATTCCTTGCACGACGTCAGAAGCAATCTTTCGTCAGTAAAGACAATACGTCACCAATGATCCTTGTTGAATGTCTAGGTTTAGTGTCTTAATATGGTATTTCACAGTCGTTAATTCTCTGCGGTTTGATGATTAGTCAGCTTTTGTATATTTCTTTTTATATAGCATATCACAAAGAACAGTGATACAACTTAAAATGGAAATTTTTAATGAAAACGGGAAATTGAGCCAAACTAAACTGTTTGCTGTAAACGGATTTTTTTTTTTTAATTTAGATTTATTCGAACACGATTTGAAATATAAATCTGTTACTTTTACACATAATAGAAGTAAACTTCTCATCTAAGGCTACAGTTAACTCAAAATTATTGTATTTTTACTAACATTACTTTTATATATATCCGATATATCCGGGATATCCGATGTACAATGTATGGCAGGTAAAATATGATCGGTTCTAAAGATCAAAATTTAGGATGTTGATAGATTTCCACATAAGCTAAGGATCTTCATCCATAAACATCTATTCATCCGCATAAGATAAATAAAGGGTATTTATGTTATTTCTCTGTTTTGGTGTATCTGTCAGTGAGGGGGGGGATACAATATCTGTCGTGCAACTTGAACGATTAAAATGAGTTTGTGGAAACGATTATATCAATCCATAAACATAAGATATATATTAATGTTCAAAAAGTTCAGGTCAAGAAAATGTTCTTAATTTTTTTAAAATCATTTTTAAAAGCTGAGTACAGTCATAAAAATCTGACAAAAAATAGTTATGCGATTTAATTCAAAGAAAATGATTTTAATGTAATTTAAAGGAAATTCCTACATGGCTGGATGAATGTAGCTTGCAGAATTCCAGCGGCCGCTATTCAGGTGTATACGGATGGTAGTAGGAACGATCGTAATGGTGCTGATAGTGGAATTTACATCAAATCACAAAAACAGGAAGTAAAGATTCAGAGGAGGAATCCTGACTTCTGTGTGCTCTTCTCTTTCCGTAGTGAACTAATAGCCATAGATGAAGGCCTTGGTTCGCATGTGTCACTCACTCAGACAAATGAAATCTGGATCCTGTCTGATAGCAGGAGTTCTGCCCAACACTTGACCAATTGGCATAGTGTGAGGTATAATATAGGAGTGACTAAAAAGTTGCAACGACTTTCCTTGTCTCATCGGATTCACCTACTGTGGATTCCTTCTCACGTTGACCTCGAGAGAAATGAGATCGCGGACACCCTGGTCAAAGCGGGTGCTTGTGTTGCCTCGGTGCCTTCTGAGTCTCTCACCTATATGGAACTTTCTCCAGGACAAAATGCAAAAATGAAAACACCTGGTTCGTTCCACCAGTGCACCACTGGTATTAGGGGAACCATCCGGGTGGTTCTCTGGCAATTGGTTGTAATAGGCAGAATCAAATTGCTCTTGCTCGCTTCCTCAGTTGGCATCTCAGATCTATGAAATATACTGAGGGCTGTAATTGTTTTGAGGTCTGCACCAAGTGTTTTTCTGAGCAGACCTCCCCTGTTCATATTCTTGCGTGCCTGGGGCTTTCTAAGCGGGATCTTGTTGCCAGTCCGTTGTTGGTGCTGGATTTCTTTAGGGTGTATAATGTCATGGGCCTGATCTAGCTCTGCCGGTCTTAGAGGATTTGCAACAACAGTTTGCAGAATGCCTGGAGTAGTCCTAGAACCTCTTGTTCATCCACGGTTCTCAGAGGCTGTAAATTATAAATCAAACTAAATATAATATTCTGTTACTTTTTTGGAATTATAGTGTTATCATTAATAATACACCATTTTTGCACCGTTCTTAATATATTTACTTTTCCAAATCTGAAACTGCAAAAGCTATGAACAAAATAGTGAGTACGTTACTCGTTTAGATTGATGTGAAATACGTATTACTTTTTCTGCATATTTAGAATGGGAAATGGTTAATGTGTGTTGTGGATGGCGTTGGTACAAGATACCTAGGGAAAGGTTTCAATATTTTATGGTTTTCTGAAAATTTGATTTATATGCATATTTAATTTAATTACAGTTTTGATAGATTAATAGAATGTATTTTATTTCATCCGAATTGCACCACAAAGACGGTGTTTATCAAAGGTGAAACGTTTGGATGTAAGAGTTGCAGTCACTCTGACGGGGTAGCGTCGAAGTGACTGCACTTGCCTTCTAAGTCCTTTTCACTTGTAGTCATCCCAAGTGATAAGAGCATTTTGGTTTAGAGTGTAGATGTCTATGCACAGATATCGTACATTTAAATTTAATTTTTTAAGCTTTTCTAGCTTACGTGGAAGGTTCTAAGAAATATACCCTACGTGGAAAGTTCTTGCAGAAGTACGTAACTCGTGAAGTTCTTACTCAATTCGAAATGTTTTTTTCGAGAAATTCCAGATGTTTTTTTTTTTCAGAAATCGCGAAATTGGTGATATTTTGCCAAATCCGCCGCCAGTTACATCGAATTTGTAGCCAAGGTAAAGCAAAGTTGACCGTTAAATTATAACAGTGGTTTTCGGCTAAGTATTCGTAACAATATGATGTTACTTCCGTCACATACTTCCGATTAATCTCCATCACATATTTCCGATTCACCTCCGTCACATTTATATCATGATTTACCACATATCTTGCGGCCTAAGATATTTTCACCTAAAAAATCTGACTGTTATTATAGAATAGACTTTTCAGAATCAATTTAATTTTACTCATAGAGTTACTGATCTTAATATTAAAAAATGAGTTTTGGAAATATAAGATATTTTGCTTTACCGACAATAGTAAATATATAAACATTTATAAACCGTAAATAAACATTTGAATCCCGACCGCAGACAAAAATGGAGTATTGGACAAGCCATTAACTAAATTACTGGAAATTACTATGGATATGGAAAGCTTTAAAAAGTCAAGATCATACATCGACGTGCATTTTTGTATGCTCCTTGCTGAAGAAAACTCAAAACGGTAGCCAAATTGATAGAAGTGTTGAGCAATTTAAGATTTACTAAAATTCTGTTTTTTGACATAGTTGACAGCCCCTCCTTTCTTCGTTCTATTACTTTAGGGTTCTTATGTGTCGTTTTAACCTTAAAAATTCAGATATATTTGAAAAATAATGGGCATTTTGTTATTTTGTAGTTCCAGAGCGATGTCAATTATTTTAAGATTGTAGTTTAAAGTAACTAGTATAACGACATATAAAATAGGACATGATGTGTCAATCAACCATGTCCAAGAAATTGGTTAATTGCTTACCAGTAGTGGATTGGTTGATTGCTTACCACTTACAGTATTGTGGCAATTAATTGAGAAATGTCATTTTTTTCGTTTTATCACACGTAAGCTTAGGAAGAAGCACTCCAAATTAGCTCAGAGTTCAAATTGCAGTTATTATCAAAGTAGCAGGTGTTCGTATGCACCTGGTAAGTAGCAGGTGTTCCGCAGTGGTAGTTTCTCAGTTGTTGCGGGGCTCATTTCATTAGCGTCATGGATATCAGCGCGGAAACACGTGCTAAAGTGACACACTTCTAAGACATTCGAGGAAATAGGTAAAATATGTGGAGTGAGTACAGCAAGTGTCGGGAGGATCTGGAAGCGGTTTAAGGAAACAGGAAATGCTGGAACCAACCGCTCTGGAAGATGCGGCCGAAAAAGATCAACTTCGACTCGTGACGACAAAACTTTACATCGAATGAGTGTTAAAAATCCTCGATTAACCAGTTTTTAGTCTAAGTCCATGGTGGCAGCTGGTGTTGATATTGCATCTTCAACAGTGCGATACAGGCTGTTAGAACGCGGACGGAGAGCACGTCGACCGTACAAGAAGCAGCTTCTGACGCTTCGCATGAAGAAAAAAAGGTTGAAATGGGCACGGAAATACAAAACATGGACTGCGAAGGACTGGGAGAAAGTTCTCTTTTCTGACGAAACACATTTTGTGGTTCAGGGATTTAGATCTATGTTCGTGAGAAGGAGCCAAGGAGAACCTCTCAGTCAAGCATCCACCCAAAAAGATGTTTTGGGGTTGTTTCAGCGTTTTGGGGACAGAATCTCTTGTTCCCGTAGTGGGAATGATGAACAGTGCCAGTTACGAAGTCATATTGACCCGAAAAGTGCTTCCAACCATGGCTAAACTGTGGCCGAACGGAGATTGCGTTTTCCAACAAAACAGCCCGCCATGTCACACTTCGAAGCGAATCAAAAATTTCTGCTCAAAAAAAATATTACCGTACTGGATTGGCCCGGAAATTCACCAGACTTGAATCCCATAGAATATTTGTGGGCTATTGTCAAAAAATGGCTTCACAAATTTGACTGTACAACGATGGACAAGCTAATTTCGGCCGTTATTGACATATGGTTCAGAGACGTTGAAATTAAAACTACATGTGCTAGTCTAGTACATTCCATGCCGAAACGTGTCTGTGATGTTATAAAGTCTTGGGGAGGTCATATCACTTATTAGTTTTAAATGTATCCATAGAAAACTTGAATAAAACTGAATTTTATAAAAAATACTGCTTTTCTCAATTAATTGCCACAATACTGTACTTTTCATTTTTGGCCATTGCAATAACGGAAAGTTGGTGCTGAAGAACACATAAGAATATGCCAAACCGATGCACTGCAACTGCTACAGTGAGAGCATGATTCCAAATTATTAGTAAGTCTCCTTCCAAGTAGTTTTTGTGACTACTCACAAACCATCTTTAGAGCAATTGCCTACATTTCCATTTCTATTACGTCAGTCTTATCCATATAAATTCATTTGCTGCCTAGTCATTAGCGCGGTGGTCTTAGAATACACATCTGATGTCTTCCAATTAAATAAGAGTTAGGATATCGGAGTAGTAACCTGATCCAGTAAATTAGTTGGCAAACTCACCAACTTTATCAATCTTCGTCGCATCCGAGTTGAAATAAATTTACGTAAAATTTACTGCAGTTTATATGTAATAAATTTTTATTTATTTTAGATTTTTATACAATAGACCTTTTTGCAACTTCATGAATGTTTTTTCCTGAAATCTGCATTTTCAATACATTTTTTTAAGCTATTTTTAATCTAACCCTACAATAACTTAAAGGGGCATTTGAAAATCAGCTAACATGTCAGAAGAAAGGCGGAGAATAAAAAGCTGAGAATTATTGCTTTAGACGGTTTTAATCGCACTCAAATTAGCAGGTAAGGACATGTACGCCACTAGATATAATTACAGATTATATGACAACGCAATTGGCTTTTGTATTTATATTCATATCAATAGTAAAACAAATACGTCTTTTGTAGCGTAACATGAAATGCTCCTTACCAAACTGGAAATCAACACTTGGTGATTATCCCTTACAATCAGGTTATATAGATTCAATTGCATCGATTGTGTTTCCGTTTGGGGGTGCTGAAGGCCGTTTAGCTCTTTAAATGCCAGTCGCAAGGAATAACACCAATGTAATTTTATGAAATTACTGGGGGATGTTAATGAAACTTTTGGGGTGCTTAGCACCTTCAAGCCTATGTTGCATTGATCATGTAACTAATCCCACAATCCGCTTGAGCTAGTTTTCTGGTAAAAATAGTTTTGTGGTTTACTTGTTTCTAAAACTCGCATTTAAATATATATGTATTTTAAAGTTTCACTTACATATACTTCAGAATGTTAATCTATTTTCTGCTTCCATTGCATGCGATATCTCCGGTGAATGACCTTGACTAAATTCTATTACCCTTTGAAGTGAAATTAAGTTAATAGGCATTTGGACTTGAACACGAACGTCAACCACGAAATCTAATACGCTCTTTTGAACGTAGTTATGTGTTCCATCAGCTCGATTTGCGAGCACCTCAACTCCTTACCACCACGGCAACATCAAACCGTTTGAACAGCTCAAGTTGATCATATAAAATGCAATTTTGTGTTGTCTCTGAAATCTACGTGCTTCATGTACCGAACTTTTAGAATTGTCATGTGTGTTTGAGTTTTAACGAACTTTCTGAACACCGATCAAATGGAGATGGTAAGTCGTATTTAACACCTAATCATAAGTGGAATGTTTCAATCTTATGATCAAATATTCAAATATTCGAAACTGTCGGAAAGCGGTGGCGCACTTAGAAACTTTTCAAGTCAATAAAACATATTTTCAGAATTCTATGCATTGAATATAAATATGTAGTTTTACATAATTCAAGGTTTTACGAGTATATAGTAGTTAATTGACATATTGATTAATGATATGTGTATATTTTCTTACATTAATAAGTAATGATTAATCGGTGAATCACACCAACTTTATTAAGACACGTTATTATATAATTTTGTGTGTCTGTGATGTGTAGGACATATTTTAATTTTAAATTATAACTTGCTTCTTAGAATTACTTCCGATGTGTGCAAAATGCGTAATGAATATGCAGCTTGATTTCATTCATGCTGTTTTAATAATGGTGCTTAACGACTATTAGAATAAGAGGAAATCTTTGATTAGTTGAAACTATCCTAAATCTGATACTGTTTATGTAAAAATATAAACAAATATATTACATTATATCAAGTAAAAATACGAAGATTGGAGAGATAGTAAATTAATTAGATCTGTATATAAAGTTGAAATTTTCATACAGTGAAACAATATATTTAATAATAACTTAAAGAAACTTAGGCAAACCTTGCAAACACTCTGAGTACACAAGTACTCGAGGATAGTATACGCGATTGCTGTTTTTACTTAATATGACCAAATGTGTTATATATGATATACTAACAATATTAGAAGAGGTGGCTTGTATACAAAGCTATGAAATTCCCATTGCATTGCTTTCATAAAAAGCTATATTGTTAGAAATTTGATAAACTACAACATACAACTTCACAGTTCACAAAATTTACCAGATTTTACATACGTTATTTAGCATAACCCTTCAGCATCCATCAGCCAAATATAAATGTATGCGTCAGTTTTGGACTTTTAAAACATTTATAAAACTTCATATAAAACAGCAGAGAACACAAAAATACATTGCATACATTACTTTAAAGTTCTGTTCTATTTTTAATATGTTTTATAAACTGTTTTAACAGAAGTTTAAGTTCTACAAATTCGGTATCTTGTTTTATTACATTTTTAATGTAATTTCTCAAAAATATATTCATATAATAGTGTTATCAACAAGTCATCTTGGATATGAGGACTAAATCATAAACTTTAAGTGGTTATGTAATGTTCAAATACATTTTTGATTGGGGTATAAAATTCACCCCTGTTTGGCGAAATCATGGCGATTGACTAAATTATGGACTTATTTCTAAATCATGTCGATTTGAATATATAAATTTGTCAGAGGCATTACCAACACATTTGGTGGGACGTAGTAACATTCGAAACATAGCTATATTATTTTATCTCTTTATATCTGGTTACATCCTGCTTTTCAATATAAAATTTCTGTAAAAGGGTACACATGTATTTTAGAACTGTACTGCTGACTTACAATTTTAAAGCAAATATGCTCAAACGTTAACCCATGCTGATGTAGTTTAAGACTTTGTAGTCTCATGTTCATTTTCTGGGGATTTTTCCAAATATATGAACCCAGAGTTACTGGTTGGTAATGTGCAATATATGAGATTGGGTAAAGATATGTCAAATGTGAATTTTAATTTATGCTTTGCAAGCGAAAACTGAATACGATGGGACACGGAACATATATTCAAGGAATCATATATTAATAAATTAAGCTATATTTTTTATATTCAATGTGTTTTCATATACTAGTCAATTATGGAATGCTTTCATATATTTAATATAAATTCACATATTGCTAAATTATGCAATCTTAACTGCTACAATACGAATAAACTCACGGACAATGAAAGTTGCGCACCAAGAAGGAAGCATAGGATGTACTTGAAATGTTTTTATTGGAAGGATACATATGAATGATATATATGATCACAAAAACAGCGTAGCAGAACACGTACAGAGGGAGCTCTGGTGCACACTCCGGTCATTCTCAGTAGCGCGTCGCACCGACTCGTACTGCGATACAAGCAGCAATACGGTCAGAGGCATGGTGTCGAACAGACGCCTGATGTTGTCCTTTGGCAGACGAGTCCACACCTGTTGAACGTTACTTTCCAAATCCCGAAGATTGCGGCAACGCGAGGCAACTGGTGTTTCAACTGGTCCCACACATGCTCGATAGGGGGCAGGTCCGGAAAGTGGGCAGACCATGGAAGTGACTGGACATGACTCAAACAGGCCTGGGCGACCCGTGGCATGTGCTTTCGGGCATTACTCTGCTGGAATTGCGCACCTGGAATACCAGCAACGAATGGAAATACATGGGGCCGCAGAATCTCATCCCCTCACCGCTGGTCTGTCAATGTTCCAGGTACCACTAGAGCGGATCGGTTGTCGTAGACTATGTCTTACCAGCCCATAATGCCTGCAGTGGGACTGTTGTGGCGCTCGATAACGAGGATGGGATTGTGGCGTTGTGCAGGGAATCTCTACACCCGGACACGCTGATCATCCGTCCCCAAAACGAAGCGGCATTCATCGCTAAACACCACACATCGCCTGTTTGTAATGTTCCACGTTGCGCTGGTCCGGCACCACTGCAACCGGAGCCGCCAATATTCCGTGTTAATGGCAGCACACGTAAGGGATGCTGAGATCGCAGATTCGCTGCCATCAGGCATCTAGATATGGTTCTTGGGCACACAGGAGCCGCTACGTGTGCTTATATCGCGGATCCGGTCGCCGTGGGCTCTATACGTGCCTGCCTCACGATGATTCGATCATTTCAACTGGCAGTATGCCTGTTCTGTCCAAAGCCTGTTCTCCGTGTCTGAGTGGCGTCCTGTGACAAGTGCTCCAAACACCGTCGGACGGTATAGTTCGAACGATCCATGTGACGGGCTATCTGGCGAACTGACCACCCTGCGGATTTCAGCCCGATGATCAGGTCTGTCTCGAAGTTCATCAGTTGCGTACATCGACATTTCTGGCGTCTACCCACCATTATTTACTCGTGCTTGCGTCGGCCGCACCTTCTCGCATTGATGGGGAGTCGAATACACGCCTGTTTATAAGGCACTGGCTCATGTTTGCAGCGCCACTCATGGGTGTACGGTCACGCGCAATGGCACCATACTGGGGGCATTTGTAAACCAGCCCGCCCACTAGCTGTTTACATCATTTCGCGGTTGTACTAAGTTTTCTTCTTGGTGCGCAACTTTTATTGTCCGTGAGTGTATATTCTCCGTTAGACAACAAATGATGTTTTAAATTGGCTACTAAATCTTCTTTTGGATACTTTGCATGTTCTGAACTTTCGGGACGGATCCAGTTTGAAATGTCTTTGTGAATTGTTTGAGCCAAATGGAATCTGACTTGTTTTTTTTTTTTTATCTGCTTTGGGGTAAACAGAGGTCGGTCTTGAAAAGAAGAAATTTTTGTCTCATTTATAATGAATAAGCGAATAAGATTAAATTATACAATAGGCTTAAGCCAATCGGTTCTGGCGGAAATGTATTAGTTTGTCAAGCTAAATTGACTGTATGTATTAAATTGGGATTTGCGCACAGTATTTGTATGGGAATTCTTTAAAAGCGTTTCCAAATGCACATCTCGTGAACAATAACAAAAAAGACAATTTAATATTAAGTTGTATATATATATATATATATATATATATATATATATATATATATATATATATATATATATATATTGTATAATATATTCGATCAAGGTTTAAATGTTTTGAGAATACATTTTCAATAGGATTTTAGCAAAACAACCGGTTTTATCTTAGGCTGTGTTCTAACAATAAACGCTCTAGTTTGTGGATATGTGAATGCTAAATTGTATTCTAGGATTTGAGAAGGGAACTTAGACTACGATTGATAGTGCTCTAAATTTAAACTGAAATCCAAACCAAATTAGTTTTACCGTACATAATATGGCCGTAACCCGCTAAAACGATCCATTTCTATGCTGCCTTTTAAAAAAGCATAAAGCCATAATTTCCCCGATCCAATTTGGAGTAAGACTTTAAAGCAAAATATATTACTAAGTACTATATTACTTCATATACACTATGTGACAGTGAAATTGAGACACCAAGAAGGAGTGGGCAGAAACTTCGGCGGCAGACTTCGGGGCCAGACTCCTACACGGCGATTGTCATTGTTGAAACAGAAGCGTGATTCGTCTGAGAACACGACCCTGTGACATTCATTCATTCACGTGGCTCTATCTCGACACCGTTGCAAGAGGCGTCTGTGCTGTTGGGTCAATGGCAGTCTTCTTAACGGGCGCCATGAGTGTAGGTCGCCGGCGACTAAGCGGCGGATAATGGTCCTGGTCGATATGCGAGCATCAAGGGTGAACTACACATGCTGCAAAAGGACGATGGAAGTGGCCTGCGGGGTCGCCCATATTTGTATGCGGATGCGTCAGTCCACACGTGCTGGCGTCGCTCTTTCCGTACCGGATCCCCTCAAATGTGCCATATTTCCTCATTCCAACCATCTTGGCCACAGCCGGTGCACCGTGGAGGCGTGTAAGTGGCCGTCTGCTGAGATTTGACGTATGAACCAACCTGCCCTTCTGAGTCTAATCACCATATCCCTCGTGAAATCGTCAGTCTGTTGGAACTGCCTCAGTTGGCGGCGGCCTGGTATTCTCTGCTACTACTCGTTTCATCTGAGACACAAAAAAAAATTGCAAAATGATTTCCCTGGCAGAGACAGCGACACGACTATTGCTGATTCTGCAGGTTCCTTCCCTTACATCTCACTCAACGTGCGCGGGGCAGTTGGGCATTTCGCATCATTTACATCTCACGATGAGCTGCGTCTACCTTGCAATTTTCATACTTTTCTGCCCACTCCTTGGTGTCTCATATTCACTGTCACGTAGTTACATATGATATATTACTTCATATATATTATTTCGTATATATTACTTCTCATATATTAATTCATATATATTACGTCATATGTATTACTTCATATATATTACTTCATATATATTACTTCATAGAGGGTCTTTCAAAAGTCCGTATAAACTTTAAAAATTCATTGAACATCGAAAAATCATCGCATTGAGATACAGTTTATACCATAAGTATTGCAAGGACGGGGTTTTTTTCGACGTAAAATTTTTTTGTAGTTTAAAAAATCACCTATAGGTGGCGCTTACCAGAATACATCTTGCAGAAGTATGCAAATGAGGCTGTTATTAAAGAGCTGTAGTGCTCTGTAGATTCTTCATTTGATTCACTTGCAAAGAAGAAGCTTTTACGAAAATGTTAACTTTGATCGAGAAAGCCTTGTTAGTGAAGCTGTATTACGTGAGCGGAGAATCAGCGTCAGATGCTTTGCGAAAATTCTGATTTAGGAAAAATCTAAAGAACAGAAAAGGTCCCATCACTTGTTCAGGGTTACTTAGGCTTGTCACACGATTTGACAAGTGCAGTAAGTAATTTTAATTGTCTTTCCAATGCGTTCAGCGCCACCTATTGGTGATTTTTTAAACTACACAATTTTTTCACGTCGAAAAAGCCCCCCCCCCCGTCATAGCAATACGTATGGTACAAACCGTACCTCAATGCGATGATTTTTCCATTTTTAATGATTTTTTAAAGTTTAAACGGACTTTTGAAAGACCCTGTATATATTACTACATATCACCGACGGTCTAATTCATAAATATAGTTTTAAATTTCGGGGTATACAAAGACGGAACTCAGCTACTGGTAAGGAAGGAATGGTGGAGATTGTAGGATTTCAAGAATCGTACTTTGTGCTCATATTGGAAATCTGGACGTTCTCAACCTTCCAATCTTGGTAGATTCCAAGGTCCGTAGAATATCTTGTATATACTCCCGAGATTAATGTTTTATTAACCTTGGGAGATTCAAACCTCTAAGTCACTTTGGGGCTTCTTTAGACCTGGACAAAATTTAACAAACTCCGATAGACCCCGGTGTGTAGCGATCAAAAATTCGAACGCGTTAGGTTCTGCCTAATGCTCGATACTATAAGTGGACACAGATTTAGCTATCTACATTACTGGTGGACTTCTGGAGGGTCTTGAAAAATGAAAAAAAATCTTCTAATTTTCTTCGCTGTTGGGGGGGGGGGGGGAGAGACGCTAAATTAACTAACAATCATTAATCCCGTTAGTAAATAATTGTTAACTAATAGGATAAATTGAGTAAACACACTGGTGATTAAAATATTATGAAAACAAAATTCAATTGATAATTTATATAATTGAAAGTTTATTTTTACTGATATTTTTACTTTCCTTATATACATAATGTCTAAGGAAAGTATTGTGACAGGGTCGAAAATTCGAATTCGAGTTTTCGACGGGAGAGCACGTTTCAAGCATCTCTGATCACGAATTAAACATTTTTGAGGTGATGTCTGTGTGTGTCTGTGTGGAAGTATATATGTGTGTATGTGAAAGTATGTATGTGTGTGTGTGTGTGAAAGTATGTGTGTGTGTGTGTGTCTGTGTCAGTGAGTCTGTGGAGACGATATCTCATGAACGAATCGAGCGATTCGAATGAAATTTGGTACAAAAATCACAATCCGTGAATACTTGAAGCCTATTGATTTTAAACGTAATCGAATGTTCAGAACCCCCTAAATTTTCGAGTGAAATTTTGAAAAAATCATCAAAAAATCAAAACCTTTAAGGGCACATAGAAAATCTCGACAGGTTAAATGAAGCAATTTTTGCAAAAGATTCAACGACTTGTATTTAACTTAAAAATAGAGATAGAACTGATATTTTTTTCCACAGTTAACATATACATTATGGCCTATATTTAAAGCAAAATAAATTAATTGGCTGAATAAATTAGTTTTCTAGAGCTAATTAACTTTTTATATATCTATATGAAATTTTTTGAACAATATGTTCATTCGGTACGCTTTTCTAAAAATCTATCAAGTTAATCACCTTAAAATTTGGTATGGTAGCTGAAAATGTACTATTTGAGAATAATAAGAAGCAATTTTAATCTTGGTTAAAAAGAAATAAAATTAATATTTTTTTACTAAAGAACTTTGAAAATCCTAAAAATTTTAAGAACATATTTTTCATTATTTTCCACCCAGATTTACATTGTTAGGTATTTTTAAAGAAATAAGTTTGTTATATAATTTTGGAAAATTTCAACTTTCTATCTTAAACAGATTTTTATAAAAGTGTACCAAAGCATTAAAAAGCATATTTTGAGAAAAAGGCAAGAAACTATATGAACACCCACAATGCTTAAAATATATTATTTTAAAACCTTCCAGCACCATAATCATTTTGTTTTAACATTTCAGCATCAATTTTTTTCTGTTTTATCATTTTATTTTTCACTCTGGCTGATGTAGAGAGATTTTGGAAACTTAGTGATGTTTCTCGAACTCGAGCCTCATCGATTTTTCGCAAGGAATATTCCATATTATGGCCGAGTTCAATTCCCAAATGTGTTAGAACTTTTGTGCGATTGTAAGCACCATTATTAAAACAAATCACAGCATCTAATAAACCAAATTTCAAAGTGCTTATTGAAACAAAAATATTTTTGTGTAAGCGTTTCCATAAACAATGGTTGAAACTCTCATCCGGATTCTGAGTTCTACCATGTGTGCATTTTCTCAAAAGTTTTCTGTCAGAAAGAGAACGGAAAACGTTTTTAACAGCAGAAAGTATAGATTCTGGCAAAGAGTGTTTGTGATTATGATTTTCATCATTGTTTACGGCTTTATTGTAGCCACACCAAGTTTCCGAATCCATAGGACATAAACCATGTTGGGATTTTTCATCAGTTGAAAGTTTGTGAAAATAAATTGCCCATATGAATTTTGCCATGTCATCTATGGATGTGCTTATATTGCGATGAATTGTCAAACCATAATAGTCCTGAATTCGCATGATTTCAGCATCTGTCAAGCGACCACGTCCAGATATCTTTTTGCCATCCGAAAATTTCATAGTCTTCAATTCATTACGAATGTTTTTTAATCGAGTTCCCATTATTTTTTATGCATGAGCAATGCATTCTAGTTTTTTTATTTTCGACGTCAGGGCCATAAACTTTTGCTTCATTAACCTTATTGAAACTTCGCGAATCACCGTCTCCAAGATAATTCACATATCTCACTCCTCTCAACTCAATGACTCGGAGCGTTCAAAGATTTTCATGACACCGTCAATCTCCATACCTCCACTATACCCTTCAAAATTCTTGACGCAGTTGTGGGGTCCTATGGATTTATTCCTACATTTAGTACAATATTTTGTGAGGCATTCAACGTCAATAACTTTGCCATTGTAAAGTGAAGTAGCATATAGGACTCCATTCAGTGACGAATGGCCACGCTTTTGCCATGTACCATCGAAAGCAGCAGATATATCAGTGTTACCATCATTATTTGCAATAGTTTCAGCAATAGCTCTTTTCATTGATTCATCAGCTACATCGGATAATGCTGGGAGCAACGTTTTGTTAATTTTTTGAAATTTAAATGGAGGAGGAAGCAAATTCATCAGTGCACAAAAAGTGTCTGCAAATTTTTTCCCCTTTACTATAAATCTCATTGCATATGTGAGACGAATGTTTATATCATAAGACTTTCTGGATATTTTAGATGTTATTTTACTTGTTGAATGTCCACAAGAAGTACATATGTACGTTAAACTAATAGCAAGTCCTTTTCGACTGTTTTCTTCTTCAATGACATCAAAAGATTCAGTTCTCCCACAGGTTTTACACTTTGCAAAGCTGCAACGGCCATACCATGCTGAAAATACCGGTTCTCGTCCGATCACCGAAGTCAAGCAGCATCGGGCGCGGTTAGTACTTGGGAGGGTGACCACCTGGGAACACCGCGTGCAGTTGGCACATTATTTTGTCCTCTGGACGAGTCGGACGGTCTGGGTCTTCTACTTTGCAAAGCTGTTCAGTAAAGACAATAATAAATCCAAATCAATAATAATCTTTTTACTTTGCTTAGACTCTAAATCATCATCTTTAGCAGCAGATAAATCAATCTTCGTTTCAGAAGCACTAATATTCATCGATGAATTGCCATCAATACTAATTGTACTCTTACGAGTATGCCGGTTGCCTGTAAACTTACGTTTTCCGAAACACTCTTTCCTAGGCATATTCTCCAAATATTTAGCAGATAAAAATATATTAAATAATAAAATCAATCAGAACTTTGTTCAAAAACAAAAGTTGATGAATAAAATAGAAGCAAATGGACAATAGCAATAGCGATCAGCGAAATCGCAAACAAAACAACGAGCACCACGTTGTAAATAAACAGTAATCAAATCTGTTCACACAGCTTCTGAAAACACTGAAGGGGAAAAATGTAGTTTGGTAGCTGGAGAAAGAAGTGGAAATAAATCATGGGATTAAAAATAATAGGAGTTGCCCTTTTCAGTGAGGAAGAGCGCTTGAAAACACATGCCCCTTTAAATACGGATGGCGTGACCATGGAGGTAAAAGTAAGGAGTTAAATCTTTTCATATTCAGAAAACGCCAATATCGTTTGAGACAATAATTCAGGTGGCGCTGGGATAAGTTAAGTAGTCCTGTATTGTATGCATTTCTATGGCGAAAGACCTGAAATATTTATTTAAACTGTCAATTTTGTAAAAATAAATTATTAGCGCAATGAAAAGTAGAACTGAAGCAATAAAGAACATTTCTAAGTATTCAAAATAATTTTAACCTTCAATTAATTTTTATCTCCCTATATTCTGTACTCTTTCCTACAACTATGCAAAAATACTGGTTAATTATACTCATAATAAGGCAGCCTTTAATTTAAAAATAATAAAAAATACATATACTAAATCCTACGCCTTTCTATAGTGTCAACTAACAATAGCAACTACTTTACTAACACTAGCGACACCTAGATATAATTCTCAAAGCATTATGGCATTTTCAAGCGTTTCATCCATAGGAGTTTTATCTCCTCCTTTCTAACTCCATGGGCGTGGCACTGTTTGTTTACCTATTTAAATGCCGTATTTTGGGTGTTTATATATTCCAAATCTATACAAATTATATATTTCAGGAATCGTCTGTGTCTTCTCTATTTTTTAAGACTATAATTGAAAATTAGAAAATTTGGCCCATTTTATGTTCAATGTGCCTTTAATAAAGTTACGCAAATAGACATTTCTTATGTAATTTTTGCTTAGAAAACGATTGATATAAATTTTAGAATGCTAGCATGAACCTTTCTCGAGATATCGCACAGCTTTAAAAAAATTATCAAAAAATCCCATAAATTAAAAAATATATTAAATATTAAGAAACATGTTCACATTTCATATGTAATATCATGCGATAAATTTGGTGACATCATTCTCGTGGATCTAGCTCGTTCCATTTAGGAAAAAATATACTTTGAGTAATACTTTTGTATTTTAACGTCAATAGTTATTTATATGCTATAAGAGTAACTTATTTCTTCGTCCATAACGCTTGGCGAGAATTTGGTGCCAAATTTGGCGGAATGTCGTCAACTTGACGACTTTTTTAAATGTTGCCAAAATAACAAAAATCTCGCCAAATGGATAAAAATAACACTAAATCAATGAAAATGATGATTGACGAAACTTTAATATCTTGGAAAGAATATAAATATCTACTATAAGAAAAACCTATTTTTTATTGTAAAAGTAGTAAATTCATTGCATTATATAAGGAAAGTCATGTGTTACCCACATCAGATTTTTTTAATATGTATTGAAAATGAATGAGATGATTGTAAATATTGTTAGTTGGCAAACTAAGGATTTAGTTGATTATGCATCACACTGGCTGCGATACATACGTGGTAATAGTTTATAGCGAGCAATGTATTTTCTGTCGTTATATATTGAGTTGAACACGTTGAAAAGCATTGCCTTTCTATAAAAATGGTAAAAAGAACATCAGTGGTGACTCCAAACCAATGGAGCCTAAATTATTCTGCGTAAATAACGAACGTCTCGTAAAGTAAAACTCCAATCAAGTTCAATAAATCGATAAGTGAAATACACTTTGTGCGAATGATGAGGAAAAGTTAGCAACGTACAACAACACAAATAACACAAAAGGCAGCATACAGCTGTATCGAAGATACACAGGATCCCAGCGAATCCTCGATCCAGAGCTTCTTTGAAACAGCTATATGCTTCTATTTTGTGTTACTTGTGTTTACATACGTAGCTTAAGTTTACTTTAATGTTTAATAAGTTTATACGTTGTTTTTAGTCTCATTTGTTTCGTTTACAGCCGTTAATAAGAGCCTATGTTAATAAAAGTAAAATAGGTAATTGAGTAATCAGTCCATCCAGTCTATTTAGTAGATTTCAAAGCATATGATGGGGGCTAATGTCTAATAACTTTTTTATTTATGTCTACGTTAAAATATCCAACTAATGGGCTTATTCGGATCATTGAAGTTCGTCTCTAATTAAAATATTTCTGAAATATTTGGCAAATACATGGTCATGTACAAGCACATATTTCAATTTAACCTCTGATTCCTTGCTAACAATATTTGTTAGTGGTCTCTTTGGACCTTTTCGAAATAGTTAAAAATAATAAAATTTCGATATTATAGCAGTCTTTTCAAAATAGTTCAAAATATTCAAATATCGTATTTATAATAACCACTGCAGAACACTAAGATACGACCCCAAACTACGAAAACTATAGATACGACCCCAAACTATGAAAAACTAAAGATACGGGCCAAAATCTAAATATACAATACATATAAGGCTACAAATGACTCGCTCTCTATTATAAATGTCATTTTTAGTTTTCAAGATATAAGCATTACACACATAATACAGAAAACTTTAAATGTTCTTCATTTTGACAAGACTCGTAAATTGTAAAAGTTTTGTAAAAAGCAACTGCTGATCTAAAATCTGGATTTCGTACGGAGTACTATTCTCGCTTACTATATATATATATATATATATATATATATATATATATATATATATATATAACATTCTATATATATCATTATCAATATATATAATATATATATATATATATATATATATATATTGATATTGTTTATTACAATTTAGAATATATTTCGAGTGAAAGTAAGCACAGTGAAGCCAAAACTCACTCGAACAAAATCATTTTACTTTAAAAAAAAAAATAATAGTTGAAAATATTAAAATATTTTTGTACATTCATAAAAGGAACATTATTATTGAAAAAACGAATTCCAATTGTTTGCATTTTTATCTGTTAGATTAAAAAATATAAACGTACAAACTGTTTACGTTTTTCGTAACTCTCAAATTTCAGCCGGATACGCTGACTATATTGGTACGCTGACTATGGCATTATTCACGTTAAAAAAAATGATTACATGTTTTGGGCGTGTAAACATCTCCTTTTAATTCTTATTTGTAAAAATTCCTCTGTGGCCTTTACCTTTTGACCTTTCACTTTCTAAACTCTCGTTTCTACTGCTCCAAGTTCATTCATGAATCATTCGTTCGTTCACTCTCCCGGGGTCACGGCGACTATCCCTCTTACTTAACTCTAACCGCACAGAAAGACGTTTTCTCACATCCTTTAAAATTACATCAACTCCCTTGGAATTACAGGCGATGAAACAAGAAGGTTACTTAATCACCCACTTGGGCAATGTCTCGGTTGTATCACAGGCGGCTTTGGGGGGCTGCGGTCAACGACCCTTAAATTACCCTATTGGTGGCCCCACTGCAGTTGATGTCACGTAACTTCGTTAGCAGAAAACAGAAGATGAAGCTAATTCGTACTTTAAAAAAATGTTGACCGCACATGACTTTCACCATTAACTCCAACATTGTTGGCATAGCGATCGTGTGGCAGATGCATGCATTTTTCAAATCGCTACTATAATAGCTACTATAAGAAAACCTGCAAATTCAATAAATAGCTACTATAAGAAAAACCTATTTTTTCATTGTAAAAATAGTAAATTCATTGCATTGTATAAGGAAAGGCATGTGTTGCCCCCATCAGATTTGTTTATTAATAAAAATCTAAAAATATAAATTTCTCCTATAAATAGGTGGATAGCGTTTGATCTGAAACATCAGCATTTAATAGATTTGTTTTTTAACTTCAAGAAGAGAAAAATAATATATTGTTTAAACAAAAATAAATTTGTTGGCATTCCACCGTGTAATTAACCACACAATGTTCGTCTAATTAATGCAAATGTTTTTGGTGAACTTTTCTAATGACGTAGTAAATCAACGGGAGAGTATTTTTTCCAACTTCCGTACTCCTATTATGCTTGCTTTTCGTAATTCTTGCTTTGAGCTTCTTGCGCGATTCCCACTGGAGAGTGCTATAAAGCAGGAGTAGTTTCAAGGCAGTCTGTTCTGGAAAATGATGAGGTATTTTTAAAACACAGGGGAACACTTACTTCTTTTAATACCTTCCACCTGCAAAGGAAAGCTCAAAATGAAAGAACTGCATCTAGAAATGGTGAAATAAATCCGAATTATAAATTCTAATCTGGTCAGAAAATGACTTTTCCTACATAGCGTGATAAAATTACTTTTGAACAGTGGTGACTGGTTTAAACCATATTGGTTTAAACTATGGTTTTAAGCCTTGCTTTAAACAAAAAGCACCAGATCAGCAAACCATGATTTCGATAAGTACATTTTCTACTTCCGTTCCAAACTTCAAACTACACTATCATTGGCATAGAATTAGCGAAATGTAAACTGAAATGGAGTAAAACAAAATTACTTATTTATCATTATGTGCAAAATTTGTATGAGAATGTTAGATCACATGCAAATATAATTTAGTGAAATTGGTGGCGTCAAAATTCAAAATTGTCGCAAAAATTTAAAATTGTTACTTTTTACGAGAACAAAACTTACTTTAGATCCATCTCCATAAATTACGCCAATGGGTTCATTCCATGCAAAAAATTATCCTACCTATTAACGATATTTATTACTTTTTATATAACTTTTGAAATTTTTATTTGAAACACCTGCTGTAAAAAGCATTTGTTTTATTACTGAAAATGTTAATAAAATGAGAGTCTATAAATTTTTATGGCATTTTTATAATGTAAGACAATTGAGTTTTGTAAATGTTGAAACCTTTTTAAAACCAATATTTTCAGTATTACTTGATTGTAACAAACAGACAGATTTCACCAGTAAAATGTCATGTGTTTTTAAAATAATGTGCACAGATTGCACATACTGAGACACACACATATAGACATCACCTCAAAAAGTTCGATTCGAGTTCATAGATACTCAATGTACAGATTCGTCAAAATCTCGAACTCGAATGCAATATATCCAAATATTATACCCATTAATTATACTATATATATGTAAGAAAAGTGTAAATAATAGATTTGAAAAAAATTCTGTAGCTGTAATAAAAAAAATAATTTCATTATTTTTCGTCTGATTTCAGAAATTTGTATGTAACATTATAACGCGTTTTCTGATCTAAAACATACATTATAAACTCAAGTTAATGAAGATGTGCTTCAATATTGCAAAGAAAAATGTATTCAGGAACAAACAAACGTTTATATATATATATATATATATATAAGTAGTCGAAGATTGTTCATTTTGTTTTGATCTGTGAAAATAATGCAAAATATTGCTTCCTTTATGAAATTTGCATACGAAGAAATCATGTAATTAAATACAATTTGTACAGAATATTTAAACAAGTACAGTTATAATTTATCACAATTCCTCCTTGTGATTTTTTATCAGTATATAAGATTTTGGTCTTTATGGTTATCAATATACTAATCGGGTTTTACTAATGTCTTATAATTATTATTCTAAAATTTTATATTGTTTTCACATACTTTTTAGTTCGTAGTTTATTTCTGTTACATTTGAGTTGCATTTTAATCCTGAGACTAAACGATGCTTTCACTGTTTTAAATAGTACAATTATACTTTTATGTGTGTAATCGTATATGTGAGCGTATATATGCGCGTCCTATACATTGCATACATTAATACATTAATAGAATATCTTTTGTATTTCTCCACTATTGTTTTTTAAAATTAGTCATTAACCAATCACATGTTTAGTTATATACCAAATAAATGATAGTTTGTAATAAGTCAATCGTCTTTTCGCAACAAGTATTTCCGAGACTTAAGTCCGACGACCCAGAGATGTGCTGTGCTGCACTGACCCAATATAGTACTGGATTCGAAATTTTCTTCCACTGCAGTTACGTTGAAACACAAATCCGAATAGCGCATGCGCTGTAGAAAGTAAATAAATAGATTTTGGATACGTGTTATTCAATTGAAAATATAAATACATATTAAACTAGAAAATGTACCGGCGTTATCCGGGATGTAAAGCAGGGATTCAATATATTTATTCATTAAATATTTCAAAAAAGTGACACGTCTGATATTCGATAAATGAATTTCTACTGTAAGTTACGGGCAACGCCGGTTACAAGGTATTTTAAAATAAATAATTGGCCTTTTGCGGAGTTTTGTAAATTCCTGACTACGGGTCTCTTATTGGTATTCTCAGTTTGGTATATGTATATATATATATAGAGAGAGAGAGAGAGAGAGGCTGATTTTATTGAAATTAAATGTGCGTACAACTCATACACAGTTAATGGCATGATTACAAAATCAAGGGCGCAGGACTCATCAATGTTTAGCAATTGCACATTGGATTTTCAAATCAGTAATCGGTGAAACCCCTCAATGCATGCTTGTATACGAATAGGTAAGGAGTGATAATTTTTCCGAATGTCATCCTGCGATACATTCTGCCAGGCATTCTTCAATTGTTGCTCCAGATCTGCTACATTCCGGGTGCCCGAAATTGGTGGCCTAGCATGTCGCATACATGCTCCATTGTCGAAAGGTCTAGGGACCTTGCTGGCCAAGGAACATTATCAACAACATGGAGATAGTCCACACATATACGATCCATATGTAGTGTGACATTATCTTGTTGGAAAATGGCCCAAAAATGACGGGACTTGAAGGGTAACGCGAACGGCCTCAGGATTTCATCAACATATCGTTGAGCTGTTAAAGTTGTACGCAGGATGATTAGGGGCGACTTGTTGTCGTAAGAGATAGCACCCCCACACCGTCACACCAGGGGTAATGGCGGTGTGCCTGTGTAAAACAAAGACTGATTAGGACCACTGGCTCTGGCGCCTCCACACACGTACCCCATGGTCAACTTCTGAAAGACTGAATCGTGATTCATAGCTGAACACTATGGGATGCCAGTCTGTTGGAAGCCATGATGCTCGGCTACGACATCATTCCAAACGACTCTGTCGATGTTGCGGGGTTATGGACAGACGTCTTAAAGGCCGCCGTGAGCGTCACCCCACTTGAGCCAAGTGCCGTGATATGGGGGAAGGCACCACGGGTGGTATGGAAGAGCTGTAGCACGTTGGATGGCGGACAGAGATGCCGTTGGGCCAGTTCGGGCTGTCGCACAAACATCCGAAGTTGCCTCGGATCCGTGCAATTTGGTCTTCCAAAGCCTTTATTCCGCCGATGAGTTCCTTGCAGCAACCATTGCTACCAACACCTTTGCACAGCAATGTCCGTTCGGTGCAGGTTGGGGCCTATTGCTCGGTATGACCAGCCAGCTTCACGCATCCAGACTATACGACCACTTTCGAACTTGTCTAATCGCTTATAAGATCTTCGGCAATGTCGTAGCGGGATTATTGGTTATGTCTCCACGGAACTGCTACGCCGATAACGAGCAAAGATAAACCGTCCACATTTTTACTATGTTTTATAGGATTCTATTTGCGCAGTAGAAACCTGTGCTATAGACCGAAGTCAACACTCATTGGCCTTGCAAAATTAATCCTTTGCACATTGGTATAGAGGAATTTGCATGCGAAATTTCAAGTTGATCGGATTATTTTTTAGGTGTGCTTCGTTTTTTCTGAATATATATATAATTGAAAAATTTTAATTTACTTGTATTATATAACAGAGATAGGTCATTTATTGAAATTGTTCTGTATAGCAAAAAATGAAAAAGAGGTGGTCTGAAGTGATATATATTATTTTTATTATCATTCCAGTGCCAGTCCTCTTCTTCAAAACGCCCAACATGCCAATGAACGAAAAATATAAAATTCCGTTTACAGCAGAGGATTTAGTTTAAAAAAAATGGCTCAATAAAACATTTAATTTCTAAACGAGTTAATAAAACACATTGGACAGAGACACAGGATTAGAAAAACAGCTGTGTGTTTTCTGCTGACGTGATGAATGAAACATGCAAAACGATTTAATGAAACATGCAAAAAGATTTAATGAAACATTCAAAAGAAACTAATTAAAATTAAAATTTGGTATGAAATAACACAAAAACATGTATAAATTCCTGGAACCGAAAATATATTTCAGAATAATTTAAATCTAACGTCGCTACAATATGAAAATTCGACCCACGACGTTTCTGTATATTTTAATGGGGTCATTAACACATTTTAAAGCAATCAAAAAAGTTGCTGAGTCTCAGGGATGGAAGTTAGGACTGGATATTGTCAACAGGATTGCTGCAAACTTCCCGGTGTACCAGTCCCGTTGAATATAATTTTTGCCTTTATCGATAATATGTAGGATTAGCCGATTATGTCCTCTTGTGGGTTGTAAATAAATCTAAAAATGATTTAGCAATTAGTTTGAATAAAGGGCTATAGATGGCGCTACTGATCACAATATAACACTATATTGGAAAAGAAACCAAAATTAATTAAATTCTTAACTTTTAAACTAATTGGAATTTTAAAAAAAAAATCGAATAGACTTTTCATGAATATATGTACTTATATATGTACAAAATTTGATGTTTGCTTGTTGCTTTTATTTTTCGCTACAGACGAAATACACATCTCTCATTATTATTATAGATACATGTATTTAATGAATAGATATATACAAAATTACATACAATAAACGATTTAAAAGAAGGCTATCATCAACTGCAAAATCCGCGTTCAAAAAACTGATTCATAACACGCATGTGCGAGCAAACTGGTTTCGAAGTGGGATGAAGCTTTAAAATGGAAGTTAAGCTGCCCAGCGCTATATCTGGCTAACATCTACACGTAGCCCAAATCCAATGGACGGGGCATGCGTGTGTAAAGCAAATTTCCACCAACACAGCTCGATTAAACCCAATACAGTATATCTTTAGTGTACGTCCACATTTAAAGTCCCACAGTTAGTTACCTCTTGTTTCCAGTAATACCAATACTTTTTATTAATTCTGATTTTTTATTTAATTCTTATATTTTTGTCTTTTTCAATATCCAATTTTCTGGATTAAGTTCATCAAAAACATATCTGCTCTGAATCGAACACATTTGGTTTTATTCGTTTCGGTTCTATTCTTCAGGCCAGCCTTTGAATCCGAATTCCGCGTGTTCAAATTGGATTTCTGAAATTGAACATGACATATACACACTTAAACAAAGCTGTTGATAAGTTTTCTGAATAACTAAAACAGTTTTTAATTTAAGCATAAAGATGGTGCACATTTTATAAATCTTTTAAGATGTTAAAGGGGAAAATATATTAAATCTTATTTCGATGAGCTACAATCTGATCTAATTGTTTAATTTTTCGATTGGCAGCAATATGATTTGTATTTTTAGGCAGCAATTTTGAATTGTATTTTTATTATTTCTGGGTTTTGAATATCCCGATTAATTGAGTAACACTATAGATGACGCCACAACCGACTTAAATTCGCTGAACACTATATTGCTTGTTGTTGGATTATTTGTATTTCTTAACACGATACCAGTAAAAATTGGCGTTATAAGTGATTGTAAAAATTTATCTGTTGAGGGTACTGATTCTGTTCAAAAGTTTTTGATAGAGAATAATTCGCTCTTACGGTGGAACCTGCGATAACATTTCCTACCTATAAAGAACCGATTAATGTTGTTGTTGTTGTTGAGACCCAGACCGTCCGACCTACCAGAAAGGTGTAAGGTAACTGTTTGGACGGTCGGGAAGTGCCATCCAATTTAGACCGGAACCCAGTGGGGGAGGCATCCACAGGGACTGTTGTTGTTGTTGAGACCCAGACCGTCCGACCTACCAGAAAGGTGTAAGGTAACTGTATGGACGGCAGGGAAGTGCCACCCAATTTAGACCGGAACCCAGTGGGGGAGGCATCCACAGGGACCGTACCCTCCTTCCCCTACCACCAATCTACAGGGACTGTGAAAAATGTGATAATTGCAACGGATTATGATGACAATATGTAAACTAAACATATTTAAATTCTGTCCAAAAGAACACACGCAATATCAATTAATTCTTTAAACCGAAAACATTAATCAGAATATTTTCAATGTAGCGCCGCTTCAACTACAAAATTAGCCGAATGTTATGGCGACAAAGCTAAATTTCGAGTAGTAAATTCATAAGTTTATAATTCGAATGTAAAAAGAATCTCACCAAGACGTATTTTTCTCGTTTTCCTGAAGTACCTCTGTACCTAATTTCATGGCCGTCCGATACTTAGTTTTTTTCACTACAGACGTCACAAACAGACAGACAAATTGCTTTATAATGATAGATTGTAAAACTATATTTCACAATTATAAATTATATTTATAAAGTTATTTATTTTTTGTAGCTGTAATTGTTGACATCGAATGGATATCAACTTGTGTATCTACTACTTTTGAGAGGCAAAGTGGTTGTTGTTGTTGAGACCCAGGCCGTCCGACCTACTAGAAATGTGTAAGGTAACTGTTTGGACGGCCGGGAAGTGCCACCCAATTTAGACCGGAACCCAGTGGGGGAGGCATCCACAAGGACTGTACCGTCCTTCCCCTACCAGTAACCTCTCAGAAGGACTTACAGACCCACATGTTTAACGTGATCATACTCCGCGTGAACACGGCGGCAGTTTTAGCAGTGGCTGGAATCGAACCCGGGTCTTCCGAGTGCAACTCCAGCGCGCTAACCACTGGGCTACCGCGTTCAGAGGCAAAGTGGTGTAAGTGCCTTGAAAATCTGTTTGTATCATCCCCTAATGCATTTTTTAAAAGATTGATTTTCCGTTGACTTGGTTGTGAGGCGAATCGCATTAGACTAAAACCGATATTCTGGACCAAGTGACAGTCCTGGATCATTTTGAAAAGTGGTTTTGAGTATTTTGAATGTATCTTTGCTCCGTCATTCGAATTCTCAAATTTTTTTATTTTTCCCTTGGTTCTGAATGCTATACGGATCGTATGCGACCAAAACCAATATTTCTATACAGTGTGTAAGTACAAAATAATTTTGAAATTTTTTTAATATATCTTCCCCTTTAATACGAATTTTTGATGCATTAGATTTTTCCGTTGATCTGAAAAATTGAGATGAATCGAATGATATCAAAAGAAAGATTCCAAAATCAAGTGCTCAATAATTTTGATACACGACCCCATCAGTTTAGTGCATATAATACAGATATAAAATCTAATTATAAATCTAAATTTCTCTTCCCAAATACGTTTGTTCTATTACTTTAAAAATTATTTCGTATCTTATTTTAAGCATTTTGACAGTTCAGACACATTTCACGTAGTAGTACTAACATACTGTATTTGTGTGGTGTCATTACAAATTATCAAGATTCTGGAGTATAAACTCTGTATAATGTGTTCGGTGATCAGGGTACATGAACATTATCCAATGTAATAGTAAACGTAATCAGGAATAAAATAATTTGTTTAACCTTCTGGCCATTTATTATAGTGGTCATGTACTATAAAACAGAAACGAATGCTCAAGTAAATCACAAAGTTACAGGATCGTAAGAACTAGCAACCTCACCAGAAGATGATTTAAATGTAATTATGAACAAGCTTCCTCATCTGCCATTCAGCTGCAACATTCTCGCAAATTGAAATATTCTTATACACTAGAGGGCTTTTCCCCAGCTTGCTCCGCGAGATATTTCAAGCGAAACTAAACTTAAATCAGTAAACTGTTTATGTCATCGTGTTACTGTATTATTTCTCTATAGATGTACTAAATTTAATAATTTTGCATGCTATAGCATATGAAATCCCGGGAACTTTTTTTTAAATAGAGAATGTGTAGTTACAATCTTAACAAATTTCAGATATAAATATATTTGTAATGTCAAAAATTGAAAATTACATTTTTAAGGCTGACGATTCAGACAAGTAAATGTTCAGATATTTCATACAATTTTGTTAATAATATCCTTTTATACTATCCGTGGAAAGGCCTACCAAAAAGTAGGTAACATGAAGTCTTGGTCATTTTTTTTTTAATTCTCAAACATCCCCAAATTCGCCAAGTTGAAGATATATTGCCAAATTTGTCGCTAAGCACATGCGACCCAAAACTTCCCGTAATGACAATTGGTTAATGCGTATGCTGTTTTCCAGCGAGTAAAAAAAAGTTTAATAGGGAACGCGCAATGAGCTAAGTGTAACAGTAGCATGCAACTAAAATACAGTTGTTTCTCTGTTTACAATTTTGTAGAAACACGAATACAGTTACATTTACTTACATTGATAACTCCTGGATGATATTGACAATGAATCAATTCTAGTGGTAGACAAAATGCAACGCATGCACAAGGGTTCTTCTATTCGTTACGACAGTTCCTTATTAAGAGTTCCTTATTCGATATTATTTTACCAGTTATTAACAGTTTTTCAATAGGTTTCGGATGTTTTTGGCAGTTCCACAACATCTCTATATCGAAATTGTTGGGAAGTAATTTTGTTTGCGCTTCTTTTCTAATATTTCTCGATTATAATCCCTTGTTAACGTTCACTGACCTTTCTGCCTTTTCTCTTGTAAATCTCTGACGAAATTTCAGTAACTAATTTTTCGGAATATTGCCAACGCGATGACTTTTTAAATGTTGCCAAATTGACGAAAATATCGAATATTAATTTAGAAATAAAATGATTCAGTTATACGATGCTTATGGCTGTTGCAATCGCTGTAATATGAACAAGCTAGAAGTCAATTTTCATCTGTAAGTATTCATAATGTCTGGTTTAATTTATCATTCCGATTTGCTTTCTTCATTTACCTGCTTATTTGTCTTCCTCTTTCCGGATTTGGTATATTATATAGCAGTTTTATTTAACAAAGTTAGTTCGTATACTAGCCTCCTGATCGCATTGTGTTTCAGAAGAGGAGCCTATTCACAATTCCTTAAACCTTCGAAACGAGTTGGTTCTTTTATTTTTGTTCTTTTCATTTTATTTCTGGTTTACATAACTGTGTTGATTTGAGTAATTTTTTACTTATATTTTCTTGCTTATTTTTAGAGCTGATTTAAGCGTTGTTGATTTAAACATGTTTTACCATTTTAGTAGAGTTACACAATATTTAGCTGTTTTTATAAGTTTTACTATCCATTATCTTACCGCCTTGTTATATTTTTATTTTCTTTCACCCTTGTTATCATTCATTTGCTATATTCTGCTATTATTTCTTTCCTCAGTGGATTTTGCCATTTATTTATAGTAACCTACTTGGGTTTTGCATCTTCACCTGGCGGCGATGGCAGCTTTTCTTTTATCTTCAGCCACGCGTGCATTTCTAGCTCAGTTGAATATGCAAAATTAAGCTTCTCGTTTGTAACCATGTAAAAAATGTAACTTTAAGGCGAGAAAAAAAATCAATAAAAATTTAGAAATATACATTTCGGCTAGAAATAAACAGGCAGCTTAAAATATAAATATCAGAACATCAGCATTTTAATGAACTATCCTGATTTTAAAGAGGAAAAAAAAATACATTTCTTCGAAAAGAAAATTTTTGACTTTGACTTTACATCATGCAATGTACCACAAAAGGCCTAGCTAATTAATGCACGCAAACATTTCTGTTGAACTTCGCTAATGACGTATTAAATCATCATGAGAGGATTATTTTTTTACGTTTGCGCATTTCTACGTGTTTTTTTTTTTCTTTTTTCAGATTCATATTTTCAGCATTTATATGTTTCTCACTAGAGGGAGCTATAAATCAGACTTTTTTTTAATGTATTCTCCAGTCCTAAATGATGAGGTATGTGAAAGCCCAGAGGAGAAATTTATTTTCATATCTTTGCAAAGGAATGTTTTTGATGAAAGAATTGCATTCTAGGAAAGTTGAAATGAATATTCGATGTTTTTAAAAATAATGGGCTTAAGAATAACTAGTGGGATACAATCTAAATATTTACTGATTTTTGTCATTGCAGGAATATCTTCCTAGAAAAATATCAGATCTGTTTCACGTTCAAAGGAAACAAACGTGTGAAATTTTATGTACTACTATAATATTTTTAAAGTTTTATAGTTTCTGAATATTCTAAATTGAAAGTACGTTTTAAATGTTTAAAATAATCCAACTTTAAAATATTCAGAAGAAATCATGTTTTTTTTAAATTCTAACATAAACTGGATTGATTAATACTCTATTACAAATGGATTATGATCGATTTTACCTAATTTATACAGTTGATACACAATCCAAAATTTAGAATGACGCCTAAAAAGGAAGTACTTTAAAAAAATTTAAAATATTTAAATTTTAAAATATTCGGACGAGAACATATTTATAAATATCTAGCCAAATCTAAATATATTTATATTCTGTTACAAATTTGATATAATTATAATCTATGTCGCTTTGTTTATACAGTTGAAACACCATTCAAAACTAAGAATTAAGAAATTAAAAGCATATATTCTAATTTTAACGGTATTAATTGGAAACAGTTTCTAATTTCTATTTAAAACACTCAGGATGCCTTGGTCAAGTCGTAACTATGAAAAATATCTGCAGGTTAACAATTTATGCCTTATGATATCACACATATATATGAATTCAAGAAAAACTTGAGAAACGTATACTCGTAAAAGAACAAATAACACAATAATGTAATACATGGATGTTCCGAGGACAGGCTGGATCTGTTACAAAATAATGTTGGACTAACACATTTTGCACTCCTCTTTGGATTACATTAATTCTAATGTTTTTTGGAAGCTATGTAATTTTTTCACGTAGCTACCTTATTCGGGTAAATATTGATTTAAACCACTTGTGAAAGTTTGAATTATTAAATCCCTCTCCATATCTATGTGTATATGTCTCCAAAAATAATTTCACAATAAAACTTCAGATTTGTAATTAGTTATTATATTTTTATTATTTTTTGGCTTTCTGAATCATTGTTGTATGAGCAATTACATATTTCCAAGTAGTTCAATCATTTGAGATTTTGTTCGGAAAGTGCTTCACAGAGGCTAATACAAATGTTACGAATTATAAATTACGAAATGTTAATTCATCATTAATATTTTTCATGTGTCATATAAATGGAATCTTATACAAAAATTTATAATTTTTTCCGTGACAAATTCGAATTTCTTTTCCTCCTAATTTCAAATCGACATAATCATCAAAATCACGTCTCAAAATTCTAGATTTCTATCTCGATCCAAAGAGCTCATTAGAAATGATTTTATAAAGTGTTATTTCATAATCAGCGTAATAAAATGAAAAATTTATTTATCTTTTTCTCAGAATCCAATTTTCACATTTCTTATTTTCTTGTAACTAGGATTTTCTTTCAATTTACAATAATCATAAATAATTCGGTATATTTTTAATGTTCAAAACATGCACTATTAAAAAATGTATGTGGTTTTGTTTTAAATTTAATATTAAAATATTGAAAAATTTTAATATATATGAAAAATACGTATTTTTGACAAAACGCTTATATGATATAAATTTACTTAAAATATTTTGAAGAACTATATTAAAAATATGACTTTCCTAACTCAATATATAATACATAAAACACAAAAAGTAAATTTGTATCATAATTAATTTTGAAGTTTCAGCATTTTAAAAATTAAAGGTAATATTTTAAATATTTCAAAATTTCCCGAATTTAGAAATGTATTTTTTCCTATGTGTCTCACAACAAAGCAACTTGTAAATAACAAGAATAATTTTTCGTCTGTACAGTAATTTAAAAGAAAAATGTAATTTCCGCAATGCGTAGGGAAATTCATGTGTTGCAGATAGAAATTTTGTCACAGTTTATAGAAATGACTAATTAGTTTGTTCTTCTCCATAAAATTCACACAATAAATAAAAATGTCATTTTAAAAACTCGTTTCTGATCTTTTGTAACTTATATTTTCAATTGTATAGAACTCTATGGTGCGATCAATTATTTTAGTATATCTGTAGGTTAACCGACTCTTGCTCATGTTCATCTTATTTTAAAAGATGTTTCTCTACGCCCATGCAGTCCATAGCTTTCACCATTTTCCATTTTTGAACTAAAAATCACATTAAAACTACTATAATAAGATACATACTTGAGATTACACAATTCGTCTATAGCAAATACGACTCAATTTGCCGTAATGAACGTTCAATCTTTTTCAACTCTTAGTTGAAATCAACTTAAAACTTAGTTGAAAAGTGTTTATGACATTGTTCATTCTATCTGTCTGTCTGTCTGCCTTGCGTTCATTACGGCAAATTGAGTCGTATTTGCTATAGACGTCCGTTAGTACGATAACTGCCGTAAAAATGACTTTATCAAAATGAAATTTTAGTATGTTGTTCAGACGGTCTGTGAGACCTATGGGAATATAAATGAATAATGGCACCCAATTAGTTTTGGATTAAACCCGGGTTGAAGAAATGAAATACATTAAACCCTATGAGACCTAATTTTTCAAACATTTTTTAGGCGAATTTAAAATGCACACATTTCTTAGAAAGTTTTCGAAAATATACAAATTATTCCGTGAAAGATATAAAAAATTCAGCAAAATATATTCGGAAGTTTTTTAAACAAAAAAATAAAATAATAATTACACCCATATCATATAGAACGTTCAATATTTTTCAACACTTTACAACTTAGTTGAAAAGTGTTTATGGCATTGTTCATTCTATCTATGTGTCTTTCTGCCTTGCCTGCCTATCCGTTCGCACGAAAACTGCCGTTAAAATGACTTTATCAAAATGAAATTTTAGTATGTTTTTCAGACGGTCTGTGGGACCTATGGGAATATAAATAAATAATATCAGCCAGTTAGTTTTTTATTGAACCCGGGTTGAATAAATGAAATACATTGAACCCTACGAGACCTAATTTTTCAAACATTTGTAGGCGAATTTAAAATTCACATATTTCTTCGAAAGTTTTAGAAAATATGCAAATTATCCCATGAAAAATATAAAAAATTCAGCAAAATATATTCGGAAGATTTTTAAACAAAAAATAAAATAATAATTCCACCCATATCATATGAAGACATCACGTGACCCACTTCAAAAGTGAATATGGCATCCATCTTGTGTCGAAATCGTGATTTTTAAAGTTCTTTTTAATTTATATTTAGTGTTGTGTTCGTCCTAAAACCGCTTTACTTTTCCTTAATTTATGTGCATCTATATTCTAAAATAGCGCAATTATAATATATTTGAGTTTAAACGATCAATGCCATCCATCTTGTGCCCAAATCGTGATTTTTAAAGTTCTTGTTAATTTATATTTAGTGTTGCTAAATGATCCTCAAACTTTGATTACTTCTACAACAAAGCTTAATTTCCACTTATGGAGAATGTAAACACATGAAGCTGTAAGATGAGTTGTGTAAGAATTGCTGAATTTCTTTAAAGCAAAATTATTTAGCTCTGGAGTATGCCATATAGTTGATATGAATGAAACATTTATTGATTTTACATAGAGATGCAGACGATTTTATAGCAGCTTTTTTCGATGAAGCTTTCAGCATAGAGTTAAATTACTTTTACCTCCAAGGTTTAAAGTTTTTAAGTAAAATAAATTATTGTAGTACTGTGATGAATGAAAAGAATGACAAAAAAAAATATATGAATGAAATATTTACTGCTTTTTCATAGAGAGCCAGGCGATTTATATTTCATTGACGGCATTTGAATAAAGTCAATTTTTTTTCGGACATTCACTTATTTAATAATAGAAAATATTTAATTTTTATCTTTTTCGACATTTTAGATTGAAAATAAAAAATAAAAAACACCTTAAGAACGCTATCTTTATATGTCCTATAAACTATATCCGGTGTGTTCAAGAGGTTTCCGGGAAAAGGTTACTGACAGCTAAGAGGTTACAGGCCATATTCAGGAATTTTCTGAACATGTCAATTCATTATAATCTGGGAGTGAGATATTTTGGACTGATCATTCTATTTTACAGAGCCTACCTACTATATTTACGAAGCCTACCGACTCGCGAAGCATCTGCAAGCATCAGCAGGTGAAAGCATCAGCAAGCACAGGACACGTAGGAAGTCGTGTGAACTGGTCGGTTTGGAATAGCTCGCGCAGCGAGTTCCAGGGTTGGTAAATGTCAGTTAATAAGTTACGGCCCCCAACGGGAGTATTACGTCTGTGTAGCTGGCGGCACTAAAATTCTCGCGATGTGCTCAGCGAGCGTTAGCGAGTAGGAGGCAAGGCCTCCCGACTTGCGAAGAAAGTTGCTTGGGTTGGAGAGTGCGCAGAGCCAGGGGGGTGGAGACCAACTGGAATATTACGCCTGCCCCAACGGTCGTATTAAGCCTGCGTAGCACGTGGCATTAAAGTGCTCGCGAGCTGGAAGCGATGCCTCTTGACTCGCGAAGCGAGTTACGGGGGTTGGCGAGCGTAGCGATCAGAGGGCGGAGCCCCTTATAGTTATGAAAATAAATGTAAACTTAGCAGATCATTGTTATAGATTATTACTTTCCATATATACATAGTATAATATATATTAAAAGTATTGTGACGGGGTCGAAAATTCAAATTCGAGTTTTCGATGGGGAGAGTACGTTTCAAGCATCCCTGATCACAAATCGAACATTTTTGGGATCATGTCTCTGTGTGTGTGTGTGTCAGTGAGTCTGTGAAGACGATATCTCACGAATGAATAGAGCGATTCGAATGAAATTTGGTACAAAAATTACAATATCGTGAACCGTTCTTTAGATATTGCACATTTTTCAAATAAATTTATCAAAACATCCCATAAATTAAAAAAATATATGAATTGTTGAGAAACATGTTCACTTTTTTCATATGTAATATCATGTGATAAATTTGGTGACATCATTCTCGTGGATCTAGCTCGTTCCATTCATGAGAAAATATTCTTTGTGTAATACTTTTGTATTTGAACTTCAATAGTCCTCTATCTGCTATAAGGATAACTTATTTCACCATCCATAACGCTTGGCAAGATTTTGGCGACGAATTTGGCGGAATGTCGCCACCTTGGCGACTTTTTTAAATGTTGCCAAATTAACGGAAATCTCGCCAAATGGATTAAAATGACGACTAATTGACGAAAACTCAATTTCTTGGAAAGAATATAAATAGCTACTATAAGAAAAACCTATTTTTTTATTGTAAAAATACTAAATTCTTATAAAAATATTAAATTATTATAAAAATATAAATGGAGGAAAATGACGTTAAGTCAATGAAAATGACGACTCATTGACGAAAATTCAATAACTTGGAAAGAATATAAATATCTACCATAAGAATAACCTATTTTGTTTTTACTGTAAAAGTAGTAAATTCATTGCATTATATAAGGAATGTCAAGTGCTGCCCACATCAGATTTTTTTAAGAGACTGTATTCCATTTAAATAAAAATAATCTGTTGACATTCCAGCATGTAATTTTCCACAAAAGGTTTGGCTAATTAATGCAAATCTTTTGGGCGAACTTTACTAATGAAGTAGTAAATCACCGTGCAGGGATCTTTTTTCACTTTGTTGAGCCTATTATGTTTGCTTTTCAGAATTTTTATTTTGATTCTTTTCTGTGCTTCTCGCTGAAAGGAGTTGTAATTTATTTGATTTTTCTTACTGTATTCTGTAGTCCTAAATGACTGGGCTTGTTAACGGACGCTGGGTAAATTTATTTTCATTAATGTTTTTTCTTTGCAAAGGAATGTTCTTAATATGACATTGACGTTTCAAAAATATGCCGAAATAAGTATTTCCAATACATGGCATTTCCCAAAAAATTTAGTGTGACTAAATGTATATTTATAGTCCTCACACTGTATCAAGAAATAATTTAGAAAATATAGATTCTGTGAACATATTTGTATTTTGTTTCATGTGTGTTTAGCCCTGGTAAAAAATATAAATACGTAACTCAAGGTAATTTA
Organism: Amaurobius ferox; assembly: GCA_951213105.1. Classification (NCBI taxonomy): domain Eukaryota; kingdom Metazoa; phylum Arthropoda; class Arachnida; order Araneae; family Amaurobiidae; genus Amaurobius; species Amaurobius ferox. The sequence goes on from OX578144.1 coordinate 9,026,813, forward strand.
ACTATGCTAAAAATAAACAGTTCAAAATGTTTAAAAAAAACAAAATGCAAAACTTGGATATAATAGCATTAAGTTTCAACACCTCAATTGAGCTCTGTTACTATTTACCAAATTTTTCTACTATTTACCTGACTTAGCCATTAGTTACCGGATTAATACCAGCGGTAACATGATTTTTTCTCACATTTTTAAATTTTGGCACATTGGACATGTTTTTAAATGCTGCTAAATAAATAACGCATTTTTACTTTCCTTATATACATAGTGTAATGTATAAGGAAAGTACTCTGACGGGGTCGAAAATTCGAATTCGAGTTTTCACGTTACAAGCATCCCTAATCACGAATCGAACATTTTTGGGATGATGTCTGTGTGTGTATGTGTTTTTGTGTCAGTGAGTCTGTTGAGACGAAATCTCACGAACGAATAGAGCGATAAGCATGAAATTTGGTACAAAAATTATAATCCACGAAAACTGGAAGCCTATTGTTTTTAAACATAATCGAAAGTTCAGAACCTCCCTAAATTTTCGAGTGAAATTTTGAAAAAATCAACAAAAAATCAAAACCTTTAAAAAAGTTACGCAAATAGACATTTCTTATGTAATTTTTCTTTAGAAAACGATTGACCTAAATTTTAGACCGCTTACATGAACCGTTCTCGAGTTATTGCACATTTTTCAAATAAATTTATCAAAAAATCCCATAAATTAAAAATAAATATTAACTGTTGAGAAACATGTTCACTTTTCATATGTAATATCATGCGATAAATTTGGTGACATCATTCTCGTGGATGTAGCTCGTTCCATTCATGAGAAAAATACTTTGAGTAATACTTTTGTATTTGAACGTAAATAGTCATTTATCTGCTATAAGATTAACTTATTTTTCCATCCATAACGCTTGGCGACGAATTTGGCGAAATGTCGCCAACTTGTCGACTTTTTTTAATGTTGCCAAATTAAAGAAAATCTCGCCAAAGGGATAAAAAAGACGCTAAATCAATGAAAATGACGACTAATTGACGTAAATTTAATATCTTGGAAAGAATATAAGTATATACTATAAGAATAACCTATTTTTTTTACTGTAAGAGTTTTAAATCCATTTCATTTTACAAGGAAAGTCATGTGCTGCCCACATCAGATTTTTTGTGTTAATAAACGCGACACAAATACATTGGTGATGGTTTGTTACAGTAAAAGGAATGATCCAAGTTATTAGAAACCGGTTATATGTATTGGACGTGACTATTTAGAAAAATTATGTGTAGCTCCAAAGTTCAAAAGTTAAATTCCAGTTATAGTAGTTCATAATCCTTTTAAAAACTTTAGAAAACTGAGTAGTACTCAACATATTCAGAAATCATGTATATTTGATCAGTTTCTATCTTTTAAAATGATTAATTGCGTCAGTTGCTTTTAGAAGCTAGTGGATAGTTTAAAAATATATTCAATAAATTTTTATCTCATTCATTATGTAGGATGTCGAGAAAAGTCGTATATCTGGCCAATAACTTAGAAGTATTAGTGGCATCGTATATTTATATTCAGGCGTTTAAATTGCCTCAATATCACTACGCGATGAAACAACTTTCGAGGGTTGATTTCATTTTTAGTATACGTGGGCTATCCTAGGAGCTATCTTGTTTTCAGTTGGAAAAAAATCTGATGTGGGCAACACATGACTTTCCTTATATAATGTAATGAATTTACTACTTTTACAGTAAAATAAATAGGTTTTTCTTATAGTAGATACTAATATTCTTTCCAAGATATTGAATTTTCGACAATTAGTCGGCATTTTCATTGATTTAGCGTCATTGTGATCCATTTGGCGAGATTTTCGTTAATTTGGCAACATTTCAAAATGTCGCCAAGTTGGCAATATTCCGCCAAATTCGTCGCCAAAATCTCGCCAAGCGTTATGGACGAAGAAATAAGTTATTCTTACAGAAGATAAATGGCTATTGGCGTTCAAATACAAAAGTATTACTCAAAGTATCTTTTTTCATGAATGGAACGAGCTAGATCCACGAGAATGATGTCACCCAATTTATCGCATGATATTACATATGAAAAGTGAACATGTTTCTCAATAGGAATTTTTTTTTTCTTTGCATGACTTTTTGATAATTTTTTTGAAAAATGTGCAATATCTCAAGAACGGTTCATGTTAGCGTTCTAAAATTTGTGGCAATCGCTTTCTAATGAAAAATTACATAAGAAATGTCTATTTGCGTAACTTTATTAGTGGTTTTTATTTTTTGACGATTTTTTCAAAATTTCATTCGAAAATTTAGGGGGGGTTCTGAGTACTCGATTGCGTATAAAAACAAGAGGCTTCCAGCGTTTACGGATTATGATTTTTGTACCAAATTTGGTTCGAATCGGTCCGTTCATTCGTCAGTTATCGTCTCCACAGACTCACTGACACACACACACACACACACACACACACACACACATCACTTCAAAAATATTTGATTCGTGATCAGGGATGCTTGAAACGTGCTCTCCCGTCGAAAACTCCAATTCGATTTTTCGACCCCGTCACAATATACATTCTGTATATAAGGTACTTTCCTTATACATTATGTATATAAGGAAAATAATAAGGAAAAAGTCAATGGCAAAGTTCTACAGCTGTGCAGTATGAGTACTGAACAATCCCTCCCCCAGCAAAAGATGGAAAAGAACCTTGAAAATTGTAATGGGACCCCCCCCCCTCCTCAAATGGAACATTTTTACAATGCGGTAGCATAAAATTGACTTTGTTAAACACACATTACAAAATGTTCACCATCAACGACGACGCACGCTTGCATACATGCAATAAGATGTCTTTATATGTTTTTCATTATCTCTACGTTTATGCTATTACAGATTAATACATTTGTTCCTTTTAAAATCGTCATTTCTAGAATTGTTTTATAGTTTTCTCTGAGAGAAATAGGTTAGGTACTCACTTGGCAAAGCTCTATAACTTTGAAATTGACTTTTTTCTCTATCTCTAACAGAAAGTAAAAAAATCTGATGTGGGCAACACTTGACTTTCCTTATATCCATATATAATGCAATGAATTTACTACTTTTACAGTTAAAAAAATTAAAAAAAAATTTTTATTAAATTTTCTTCAATGAGTCGTCATTTTCATTGATTTAGCGTCATTTTTATCAATTTGGCGATATTTTTGCTTATTTGGCAACAATTAAAAATGTCGTCAAGTTGGCGACATTCCGCCAAATTCGTCGCCAACGTCTCGCCAAGCGTTATGGACGGAGAAATGAGTTATTCTTGCAGCAGATAAATGACTATTGGTGTTCAAATACAAAAGTATTATACAAAGTATATTTTTTCACGAATGGAATGAGGTAGATTCACGAGAATGATGTCACTAAATTTATCGTATGGTATTACATTTGAAAAGTGAACATGTTTCTCAATAGGAAATATTTTTTTTCATTTTATATGACTTTTTGATAATTTTTTTGAAAAATATGCAATATCTCGAGAACGGTTCATGTTATTACGGTTCATTATTTGTTTTGTGTTTGCCATTTTTTTCCTATTGATATTTAGCACGTGGTTAATATTTTAAGACCACTTTATATTTTTGAATATTTAGAATATTTTTTTTTAATTTTTTGAGACTATTTTATATTACAGAAGTCATGTCAAGGTCATAGACATCTAATTTAGGTAAATAAATTATATTCTATTGTATAAAATATTATATGATATAAAATTTCAATAAAATAGTGGTATATATACAGTGACCGCCGCTTATAAGAAACACGTTCGTTTCGCTCGTTTTGTTTCTTATAAGCAGTTGTTTCTTAAATCCGGAAATTTTTTAAATATCGTTTTTCCATTGTAAATACTAACTATTGAACACAATTTTACAGAATTTAAAAGATAAATGTATATAAGTAAAATATTAGTACATACATAATACATTTGTAAATTGAGTTTTGCATTCAAAAATATTTCTTATTTTACGAATTAAGCCTTACAACTTAAAATATTATCTATATGTATGCATATACTAGTATGTAATTAAATAAGAATAAAAAGTAAAACTCATAGGTCGTTCATTTATGTATAAGAGCATAGTACATTTTCATACATACCGTAATCTATTACTGAGGAACAGCAAAAAATTTATCCAGTGTTGTTTGTGCTAATGAGTCTGTGATTAGTTTACGTACATCCATTTCTAAATCATAAAATAGTCCATAAACTTTTTCTGATGCCCCTCTATGTTCAAGAGTTTTTCTAATTATAGTTAGGGCTTCTCGCGACTGTTTGGCTGTAGGAAAATTTTCTTCTTGTGGAACGTCGTCTTCATTTTCTTCTTCATTGCAAACATTCTGAATTTCCGCCACTATGTCATCATCACTTTTTTCTTCAGATGTTTGTAAATTTTCATCGATGTGAATCCATTCTTCGAAATGTGCTTCTAATTCTTCTACATCTTCTGCTGGTATGTCAACATTATTTTTCAAAAATCCTGCTTTACGGAAGCAATTAAAAATGCATATGTCAGAAACATTTTTCCATGCGCCTGCGATCATATGGATAGCATCAAGCAAGGTTATTTTCTTGCTTATTTCGCAAGCCGATCCTTTCTCTTCATCAATTGCATCTACTATTTTCTGTCGCAAATTTGACCGATACAGGGTTTTAAATGCTTTAATAATTCCTTGGTCAAGAGGCTGTATGATGGAAGTTGTATTGGGTGGCAAAAAACAAAGTTCAATGTTTGTCAGCTGTACTACAGGATGAGCCGAACAGTTGTCAAGGATTAAAAGAATTTTTTCTCTTCCCATCAGTTCCCTGTCCCACTTTAACAAAAAGTCTTCAAAAATTCTACTTGTCATCCAGGCATTCTTTGAATTTTCGTAGATCACTGGCAATTTTTTTATTCCACTTAAACAGCGCGGACGTTTGCTTTTGCCAATAACTAAAGGGCTCTTTTTTACAGTTCCCGTCATATTCGTTGTTAACAGAACTGTAACTCGATCTTTTTGTTTTTTTCCAACGGAGGATAGATCATTTTTGAACATCATTGTATACTCGGGCATCGCTCTAAAATAGAGCCCAGTCTCGTCAGTGTTAAAAATTTGATGAGGAGCGTATTTTTCTAATAGAGGTGGTAAGCTTTGCGTAATCCATGAAGATGCCGACTCGGAGTCCGCGTCCTGCTTCTCTCCATAATTTTTTTTGTACACAATGTTATTTCGTTCTTTCCAGCGGCTTAACCAACCATCAGTCGCACGGAACTCTTTTTCTCCTAATTTTTCCGCAAAATTTTCTGCTTTTTTCAGTAAAATTGCCCTACTGATAGGAGCGTTCTTTAATCTGGCGTTAGAAAACCATTGTAAGAGTGCTTCCTCTATAGCAGCTGCCTTTCCTTCTCGTTTCCGTTTTCTTTGAAGATTACAATTTGGCGTCAAAATTTCATTTCTGCCTTTCAGGATTTTACATAATGTTGAGTGCGGAATTTCTAATGCAGAAGCAGCTTCTCTTTGACTACACAGAGGTAGAGAATCATACTTTTTAAGTAAACTTTGCTTTTCAAGCAAAGTAAGGGTTTTTCTCTTTTGCGACATGCTTCCACTAGCAAAACATAAAATGACTAACTAAAGCTGTACGAATCTTATTTGAGTGCATAAGCAGAGATGCCTTTCCTTATCAGTATGTTTCCTTAACTGCCAAAAGATTAAAACTCGTTTCTTACTGGTTTGGGGTTGTTCCCCCTAAGCCTTTCTACGGAGAAATTCTCTGTCATCCTTTGTTACATAGCAAACTCCCACCCCCTCCCCGTACGCCCAGAGACAAGAGATAACAACTCGTCCTTCAGTTAACCTTAAACAAATGGATTTTTTTCTTTTTTACACCCGCGTCGCAAGGAAATCAACAAATTTTCTGTAGAAAACTGTTTCTTATAAGCGGAATCGTGTTTCTTATAAGCGACACAATTTTAATGTTAAAATGAAGTTTGTATTTGTTTCTGTCGTTTTGGGTCTTATAAACGGCTGTTTCTTATAACCACTGAATCTTATAACCGGCGGTCACTGTATTTTATAATCCATATTACAACAAACCTTAAGGTAGAATTTGGGACAGTAGGATCATATTCACAGAACCCTCCTGGTCGAGGCGTTCCTAAAATTAGGATTGTGCTTCCATTGCATATAACAGCATCCATGAACTGATTTAAACAAATTCTAAAATACAAATTCGGTCCTACCAAGAAGTCCGATTTAAATATATTAAAGTATGTAACATGCAATAAATGTTTGATCTCGAATATCTATAGCAACCAATATGCAATAAATGTTTGATTAAGGAATTGAATATTTGGAGATATATAATGACACATTTGTAATATCGTTTTTACTTTAGAAATCGAAAATTAAGCGCTATTTATGTAATACAGTGTTGAAAATATGCTGGAAATATCTGAAAATGTGCTCCCGAAAATCCTAGGCTACCCGAATATTGAGTAATATTCGTTGTCAGAGGAAACCAACACGTGACAATTATACAAACAAAGTTACGTTTATATCCAAAAGAATTAGAAATTAAAAATTACTTCTAATTCAGAAATTCTAATGATCACCATTAATTTCGAAAAAATTTATTTTATTAATACATTATCTTTAAATGTTAAAAGAGAAAAATGTAGAGATTTGTGAACGCAATCGCCGTGCTTCAGTAGTTATTCACTACTATTATTTCAGTTGGATATACTTCATACAGCTTGGGAGCTGGTTGCAAAATGACATTTTTGTCATCCGAAAAGTAGAACTTAAAGTACTATGAGAAACAAAATACTCTGCAAATTCATTAAAAGTTAGGGGATGTCGTACAAATTCTATATTGCTATATTATTACTATTTTTTTTTTCAAAATATTATATTACGAAAGCATTTTTATTCCAATAATTAAAAAATTAATAATTAATGAAAAATATAAATTTGCATTAATGTATAACAACTTTGGGTGAGAATGTAACCTTGTTGCGAGCATCAATTTTTCCAGAACACATATATGTGTCGCCATCTAGTGAAGATAAGCTTAATCATAAAATATAATTTTATCCTTGTACGATTTATGTAGGAAAGAAAAAAAGTTCTATTAGTAGTGTCAGATTAAGAATATTGGTGCTCTTTCTTGATGGTTTAAATGATTCAGAAATGCAAACAAAAGACTTATAGGCTGAATCTTTAATTTTAAAAATATAATATCGTTGATGAAAAACAAAGAAATTTCTTACAAAATTTATTTTCTGGTATTCCTTTGAAAAAATAAATAAATAATAAAGTCGAAAAATAAAATAAACATATATTGAGTGAAATGAAATTTACATTTTTAAACTTCAGTAGTGTCTGGTTTTTGAAATAAAATATAAATATTAAAATTATAACATAATTAATTAAGCTGTATTAGTTTGACAGAGTTGTTTGAAAGATTCAAAAGAAGCACTTGAATTTGAGTCTAAACATATCCTTAAAATATTCCATGGGCGCCATCAACATTTTCCAGGAAAGAGAAAACTCAAGGATATTTTTTAGAAAATGTTTTATTTTCATGTTGATTTCTCTTAATGCTTATCTTCGTGATCTTGAACGTCCAGTGAGGTGAAAGTGCCTCCCTTATTGAAGCCTATGTTTTCCACCTTTTTGTCCACCATAACGAAGCAGTATTGTTACCTTGGACAAGAAAAGTTAAGAATTATATCAAGAACTAAATACATTGAATATATCGCGTTTTAATTATCCGTCACACACACACACGCGCGCACGCACCACTCATTTTAACACAAAGGGGCCAACTTTGATGGCAATAGTTCCATCACTATTGGGTTAAAAATATACCACGTTGATTAAACATGGTATTTTTTGTACATTAATCGAATTCTCTCATCGAGAAATATCTAGGTATAACTTCTGAAGTAGAAACTTTTTAGCAGGTTGCAACTGATTTTTAGACACTCTGATGTTATTTCGCTTGAAGAGCTTTTCAGCTGCATTTTACCAAAACATTTTCTTATGTGCAGTATGATACCGCAAAAGAATGCTGCCGTGAAAGCGTATTCTTAACACTTGTAAAGACATTGAAAAGTTGAGGCATAATGAAAAGCGAGATGTGATAAACCAACTTCGGGCCCAATAAGGCGGTATTGTAAATCAAGTAACCGAAGTCAATTTATGTTACACTGCCATTTTTTTTTTGTCGTTGGTCTTTCTAGGTTTTTTTCCAAATGCACAAATAAACCGGTAGTTAATTAATCAGAATATTCTGTATAAATATGTTGAAATGCCACTCATAGAGTTAGCCAGGTATGTTGCTAAACTATTGGAAAATAATAAATAACTAATGATTATCAGATATTTATATTTTCATATAGACGGTGTGCATATGCTTAGCTATGAATAATATTCATTTTCGCCTGCAGCCTTTGTGATGCTAATATTCCCGGATAAGTGGCGTGCGGACTACGCACCTACCCCTTAATGAAACGCAAATGAATTACGAAACTCTATATCCATAAATAAAACCTGCAAAAAGAACATTAATAATTCCCACAGAGCGACAGCAATACCCAAAGAAATTGAACGAAATTTTCCGAGATATTCAACTATACTCTTATATCTTGAAATAGATAAAATTTAAATAAAAGTCGGCTATATTACATCAAATTTATCGTCACGTAGTACGTACATATAAAGACAAAGGCTTTTCTTGTATTTTCATTCCTAAATCGTTAGACTAACATTAAGCGAAGTCTTGCTTAATAAACACAATTATTTTGGGTGAATAAATTTAAGTTACTTCCCTTTAACAAAATGCATTTAAAAGTATTTATTTTTCTTTGCTGGTAATAGTCAAACCTCAGTAATGAGACTGTTTAATTAAATTTGTCAGATAATTTTAGAACATTTTTGAATTTAAAAATACTCATTTAAGGCTCTTGTGGTAACAAAATTACTCATCCGGATGTATTTTAAAACAGGAACTTAATTCTATATCAATGAAGTATTTAACAATTGGTTCAAGATTTAGTCATTTTCATTCCTACATCTACTTACAACATTCTGCAAACTTCTAAAGGATTTATATCATTCCAAAACATTTAAATATTCGCACACACTTTTTAAGAATGACAATTTCGGCGTACATATTTTTACACAATGTTCTAATTAGCTTTCCCGCCTTTTCATTTGCCTCTTTTTCGAATGAGATTGATTCCTTTAGAAATATCACATAATAAAGGGCGATGTATGTGTGAGCAGTCTGTGGTGGGAAACCTAAGCGCTGTACGGCCATAAAATTTGGTACACAGGTACTTCAGGACTCTGATAGTTTCACTTCGGCATTATTTATTTAAAATTCCGAATTCAATTTTTAGTTATTTCATGTTTTAACCCTATTTACAAAGATTTTGGTTGATATTTGCACAAAACGCTTTCTTAGCGACCTAAAATATTATTACATAGTTTTCATCTTGGCAGCATGGTAAAAGTTGAAAATTTCTCTTTCAAACAAACTTTGAACGCTGTCTATACTATGAATAGACAAATGTTAATGAATTTTTATAAAATGTACACTTTTCGCATTTTCGTGTGTTTTAAATCTCTCTGATTTTTATATTATGATATACAGAAATTGATTTGCCTTCATTTTTTTTCAGCATTTCCTTAAAATATCACAGACTACTCCAGTGAAAAATGATTTCATAAACATGATTAATTATATTGTTTTTATCCGAGGCAGGTTTTTGATTCTTTTAACATATCTCGCAGCTATCAAATCCTTCGGGGGTCGAAACGTACGGGGTAAGGAATTGCAAATTATGCTGTAGGGGAGTGGTTAATTTGGTATGGGCTGAGAGAGAGTGCATAAAAAAATCGTTCAACTGAGTTTTCTCCCAAAGAAGGAATTCCACGGAATAACCTTATCGCCCGTAAAGGCATAATTACTTCACATTTACATGAACGGTGTGTTGAATATATAGTCAATTATGATTCTCATAATTTTTGCTTTCTAGGAGAGAGCGTTCAATTTGATTTGCTCAATTTTCGGATCAAAGCCATGTTTTGTTATGTTCAAATGTATTATTTAAGTAGCGGGTGCTTACTTAATTGTTTATGCTTAGCGGACATTTAGTTAAAACCCGGAGAACTCCGATAAATTCGTTGTATTTATTTCATATAACAGTATTTTGCGATTCTTTCAATTTGGTAGGAAATATTTATGAGAAACTATATTTAACTCTGTTTTAAACTGCGTCTATAAATGTAATATAGTTATAACATAGAAATTCATAAATTGAAACATTTGTTAAGTCAAATAATTATTGTCTTAACTTTTAGGAGTGGAATAGCTCAATACATATTGAATGAACAAATTATGCTAATAGATACGCATTGTATTAGGAACTTCCTGAGAATAAAACATAAAGGTTACCCTGTAAAATAAATATTGATATAATGCCGTTTTGATCACTATACATACCTTGGAAAATTAGGGTACATCATTGGGAGGGTGAAAACTTAATGGATTAGCATGAGAAAAATAGTATAATGTATGCAAGTATCAGAATATTTAGGACTTAGTACTTTGTAACTTAGTACTTTAGTACTTAGTAATTTAGTACTTAGAACTTAGTACTTTAGAACTTAGCACTTTAGTACTTTGTAAAAATGTTGCTTTACGGAATTTTCTTATTTTTTTTTTTTGTTGTTGTTAGTATATTGTTACGAATATACCCTGGTTTTGCGGAAAATCGACATTTACAGTGTAAACCCCCAAATTGTTACAACGCATTCTCCGAAATCGTGAATGTAATCGAGGTTTACTAAAATAAGTTCGAATGTAAGGATAACTAACGCTTTATTTGAAGCGTCAGGAGCACAAAACAGCAATTAAATACTTAACTAATTAACAAAACAGACGCTTAAATTCTTAAGTCATTGCCGCATTCATAATGCACTTTTACTGGTATCACATCAACAACTTTAACTGTACCATGATTAGCGCAGATTGTAAGTTCTAGTAAAGGCATGTGATAGATTCTTAACCGATCTTAACCAATTTTAGAAATTCCCAGAATTCGTCGAAAGACGTCTGAGATATTTCGCTACATTTCTCGCCAAGGTTATGGACCCAAGTAATAGCAATGTTTGCCTGCAAATATCGTTTTCCTCGGGGACAGGAAATATGCTGTGACGTTATTTTAGGTATTTTCACTTTCCTTATATACAATAATGTATAAAAAAAGTATTGTGACAGGGTCGAAAATTCGAATTCGTGTTTCCGACGGGAGAGCACATTTTCAAGCATCCCTGATCACGAATCAAACATTTTTGAGGTGATATCTGTGTGTGTCAATGAGTCTGTGGAGACGATAACTGACGAACGAATGGACCGATTAGAACGAAATTTGGTACACAAATTACAATCCTTGAATACTGGAAACCTACTGTTTTTATACACAATCCAATGTTCAAAACCCCCTTAATTTTTGAGTGAAATTTAAAAAAAAACTACACAATTTATAATCAAAACTACTACAAACTAAACTACTAATAAAGTTACTCAAATAGACATGCCTTATGTAATTTTTCATTAGAGAACGATTAACATAAATTTTAGAACACTAGCATGAACCATTCTCGAGATATGCACATTTTTCAAAAAAATTATATAAAATAAAAAAAAAACTATTTTCTATTGAGAAACATGTTCACTTTATATATGTAATATCATGCGATAAATTTGGTGATATCATTCTCGTGGATCTAGCTTGTTCCATTCATGAAAAAAGATACAAAGATACTTTGAGTAATACTTTTGTATTTGAACGCCAATAGTCGTTTATCTGCTATAAGAATAAATTATTTCAAAGCGCTTTGCGAGATTTTTGCTACGAATTTGGCGGAATGTCGCCAACTTGGCGACTTTTTAAAATGTCACCAAATCAAAGATAATCTCGCTAAATGGATAAAAATGACGCTAAATCAATGAAAATATCGACTAATTGGCGAAAATTCAATATCCTGGAAAATATATAAGTATCCACTATAAGAATAACCTATTTTGTGTTTACTGTAAATGTAGTAAATACCTTGCATTATGTATAAGGAAAGTCATGTGCTGCCCACATCAGATTTTTTAATAATAAATGAATTTTTTAAGATTTTTTTGTATGTAAAACCATAAAATTTACGAATTTGACAGCGAATCTCCGGGAATACGGGTACTAAAGTTTGGGAAACACTACTTAGACTGCTACTTAGTAAAGTGTCACAATGACTAAAATGCCCTTTGGAGGGGAGTGGATCTATATGGATTTATGCTCTCACTCCTGTTCTCATTCCTTATTGCATTTTTATCATCTCTTTTATAATTATATAATGGATTTTAATGTGAATTTATAATATCTTGTTGCTGGAAAAACGTAATTACAAGATCGCGAGTCGCTTTTTTTTCCCGGTCGTCGTTCCAAAACTAAACTTACTTTCTGTAAACTTACTTCATGTAAGGGAACAACTCACGACTTTCCATTAAGTATCGTCATACAGATTGGATATTCGAAGTATGCACTGGCTCATTTTCATATTATATGAGTTCGACCTTGGAACTCGTTCCGGTAAGTGCCTATTCATAGTATATAGGAAGCACACATTGGAAACTTATGTACATGCAGATGAACATGCAGATGCGATTGCTGCTGGGGATGAGAATGCGTATACATATAGCTGTTGTTTTATAGTTGATAGCGGACGGTATATGGCTGATCATCGTAATGGATGCGAAATAGAAATATTCGCTTAGATGAACGTTCTAGAATCGAGTTGATGGTCATAACGCGTTACTGAATAATCTACTGTATACTGTGGAAAGTGGCTAATGATGTAAAATATAGTACACATTAGCATTCGGTGCTGATCAGTGACTAAATCCCTTTAATGCAGTTAACTACAAAAGATGGCCACAGTTAAAAAGGCAATTTCCGGGATAAAAGTGATACGATAGTGTTACCTAATTGATAACGGTGATTTAATCTTTTGGACTCTGTTTTAGACTGTGTTTTTAGACTCTGCTTAAATAATGCTATGCTATATCTAGTCAAATCAACAGATGACGCTAAACATTTCCTAAAGTGTGACCTTCATAAGGTGAACATAGAACAGCATGATTGCTGAATCAGGTGTGTCTAAGTATTCCGATGTCGGCTTCCTATGTTTGTTTAATCTCAATCTTGTATATATGTTCATGATGTTTTGTTCAAACAGCAAGTGGCATGTAGTTTTGTCAAGATACCTACGTATTTCAATAAAACGTGGTTTTTGTTTGACAAACTTGACTTTATATCTATTTCATCACTGGGTCTACTCTGCTAATAACCACCTTCTATTGACTGAAAGAGAAAATATTCCAACACTTCTTATATTTGCTATTTTACGATAAAATAAAAAAATGAAGATATTGTAATCTAAAAATATCCCGAAACTTTGGATAGCAGTTTGTTTATGAATGGGTACATCCTACTATTTTTATGAGACGATCAATTATGATTGAGAGCAGTTTGTTGCTTATCCCAATATAATGATGCATTTATTAGTTTATAACTATTAATATTTGTAACTACAATTACACCAGTTTTTTGTTACTGCAAATGCCGACCTGCTTATGCTGAATTCTCAGGTTAAATTCTAACATGCATAAATTAGACTTGTTGGCTGTACGTCGCCAAAGTCTGCAACATGTCGCCAAGGTTGTCTCCAAAGTCTACGACATGTCGCCAAGGTTGTCGCCAAAGTCTACTGCATGTCACCAAGGTTGTCGCCAAAGTCTACTGCATGTCGCCAAGGTTGTCGCTAAAGTCATACGTTAACCAGTAGCGTCACCATAAAAAATATTGGGATGGGTTTTGATAACCAAATATTTTGTTTCCCATATCTCCAAATATCATTTCTCCAAACTTCAATGGGTTCCTGGTGGGGGTTATGACCCCCAAAAAACCTCCTCTTGGCGGCATCACTGGCGTTAACACACTTTAAACGTAATGACAATTAGTTTAAAGTCTGTACAATTATTTTTCCACTTGTGTAAAATTTAAAGGCGGGGAAAAAAATAAGATATGTCCAAAAGACGAACTATCAATCGCGGAAGTATTATTCCATTGCAGTAAATATAAGCTACCAACATACTCAACAATCACATTTAGAGAAAGCAATTACCATTCCGGTAAGAAATATTATTTCTTAAAATTCGTTTAGAATGCTTACGCAAAACATTATCCAAAATAGCTTCACGGGGCCATTAAATCATGATGGAAGATGAAGCAAATATGCCGTTGCAAAACGAGGTAATGAGCATAATTTAATAAGACTTGATCCCTTTTTGATGCTTCTTTGGATAAGAATTAACAATTCCCGAGGTGCCAATTTACTTCCACTTTGAAGTTAAGATTAAGTGGGTACTGGATTTAAAAATGATCATTCTTAATACAAGGCAGTTGAGGTGTAGTAGATTGTTATTTACTAATAAAAGGGAAGATGTTTCCAATTATGAATAGCAATATCAGTTTTTTTCACTTTCCTTACAATACATGGTAATGTATGGAGAAAGTATTAGAATTGTATCTAAAATCGCAACTTGAGTTTTGGACTGATCTACATGTGTTGGGATCTCTAGAACACAAAAATATAGTTTATCATGGTGTGTATGTGCTTGTGTGTCTACACTAACTCAAAAATTAATTCACCCCATTTCATAAAGTTTTATAAGAAAGTAACTTGTGGGTGATCCTGGTGCTGATTTCATTTTGGTACGATTAGAGATAATGAAACGTGCCTTTTTCTGCGAAATGGCCCGCAAAAACCTTGAGAGTTCACTCATTTTGTAATGATCATTATACACTATATGATCAAAAGTATCCAGACACTTTGGGTGCTAGAATGTTTTTCGAATTTCCAAACAAATACTTGGCGAAGTATCTTGTAACTTTGGCGATGGGAAGAACATGCTTGAAGGCACACTTTCCAGTTTTGGTGGCTTGGGCATTTAAGGGACCACCAAGATATTGAGAAAGGGGAAACTATATTTGATCACCCTGTATCATAAAAAGGTGAAAATGATTTGTAACTTTCACAAAATAGTTAACTAGATTTGTTCAATGTGTATAAGCATTTTCGCAAAACAAAAATGTATATTAATGAATGTATAAGCGTTTCTTATAAAGGAAACACATTTTGTTACATACTTTTTGCTTACAATATCCATGGATTTCAATCAAATTTCACGAAACTTGCAGAACATTTGTCAATGTCCAAGAAAAACATTATACTTCAATTGAAAATTAAAGCTTTGAATATACGATGAGATATAAGCATTTGAAGAAACTAAGGTTTTAATGCGCAGGCACGAAGCATTGCAATAGTTTTCTTTCATGATTTTGTAGTGAATACTGTAGGGCAACGCTATAAAAAATCAACGGAATATCAGGAAAATTCACAAAGATATCGACAATATAGTGATATGTTTTTCTCTGACTCTCTGAAAGTACCTGGATGATAAGGGAGTTTCCACAAATTGACATTTTACAGATTAATCGGACACCCCTGTTCTGAAAATGAACTAGTCCAATGTTATGCAAATAATGATAAAATGTCTCCGAACACCCCTGCACGTGATGGATTCTGCCAGTGACGTCAAATTTCTAGCTCTCAGACAAGTATAAAGGAAGCCAGACAAGTTAACAAATTTAATTCCAAAGGCAGAAATGTAAAATGTGAGGAAAACGCGAGCTAAATGAATTTGAACGTGGTGAAGTGATTGGTTGTCACAGCTGTGGAAAATCTTTTCATGAGATTTCTGTCATGCTACAAGTGGCCCGTTCCACCGTAATAGATGTCATCGCGAAGTGAAAATGTACAGGCGCTACAACTGTGCATGCACGACCTGGTCGACCATTCCATCTAGTAGAAAGCGACAGTAGACTGCTGAAGAGAGTTGTAAAAGCGAACCGCATGCGATCGGTTGAAATAGTTTGTTCTGAATTTCAGGAAGCCTCTGGATGCAACGTCAGCACAATGACAGTTCGTCGGGAGCTGCGAACTCTTAATTTTCATCGGCGAGCAGCTGCATATAAATCAAACATTACTGTAACCAATGCCAAGCTTCGCTTACAGTGGAGCAAAGCGCACAAAAAATGGAGCCTTCAGCAATGGCGTCAAGTGTTATTGAGCGACGAATCACGGTACACTCTCTGGCAATCCGATGGTAGAGTCTGAGTGCGGAGAATGCCAAGTCAATGCCTTTTACATGACTGTATTGGGCCGCAAGTTAAGTTTGGTGGTGGAAGCATAGTGGTTTGAGGCTATTTCTCATATATCGGGTTTGGCCCTCTTATTCCTGTGAAGGGAACTCTAAAGACGGTAGGATATCTCGTCATGTTGGACAATTCCACGCTGCCAGCATTGTGGCAATAGTTTGGAGTGGGTCCATTCTTGTTTCAACAAGATCGTGCTCCTGTCCACAAAGCACGACCTATGCAGAGCTGGTTTGCTGACATGGATGTTGAGGAATTATGGACTCGCCTTCTCAGAACCCAGACCTCAATCCCATAGAACATGTATGGGATGAATTGGAACGTCGACTGAAAACTAGTCCAAAACACGCCATATCTGCGGCAGAGCTGATTAGTATTCTTTTAAAAGAATGGAATGCAATTCCTGTTGCAACATTCCAGAAACTAGTGGGTAGCCTCCCCGATAGAGTGGCAGTCGTCATTGCAGCAAAAGATGACCCCACTTGATACTAATTTGAAACTTTTCTGAAGGAGAAGCAAAACATATATTATTTAATTGTAGATAGATTAATATATTATTTACTTTCTTCTCCAGTTTAACTGTTCTTTGATTTATAATTTAAAATGTCAATTTGTGAAAAACCCTTATCATCCAGGTACTTTCAGAGAGTTAGAGAAAAACTGATCACTATATAGTCGATATCTTTGTGAATTTTCATGATATTCCAGTGGATTTTTATATAGAAGTTGCCCTACAATATTCACTTCAAATTCATAAAACAAAACTATTGCTATGTTTTGCGCCTGCGCAGTAAATCTTAGTTTCTTCAAATTCTTATATCTCATCGTATATTCAATGCTTTAATTTTCGATTGAAGTATAACGTTTTTCTTATACGTTAACAAAAGTTCTGTAAGTTTCGTGAAATTTGAGTGAAATTTAAGAATATTATAAGCAAGAAACATGTACCATTTTTTAAAAAAATAAACGTTTATATCTTCATGAATATACGTTTTTGTTTTACAAAAATTATTATACACATTGAACAAAGCTAGTTAACTGTTTTTTGAAAGTTACAAATCATTTTCAGCTTTTTATGATACAGGGTGATCAAATATATTTTTCCCTTTTTTCAATATTTTGGTGGTCCCCTAAATGCACAAATCACCGAAACTTTTCTGGAAAGTGTGTGTGTTCAAGCATGTTCTGCACATCGCCAAAGTTACAGAACACTTCGTCAAGTATTTGTTGAGAAATTCGAAGAGCATTCTAACATCCAAAGTGTCCGGATACATTTGATCATACAGTGTATGTAATTATCTATGATTGTTCCGTTCTTGATCAGAAACGTAAAATACATAGTGAACGAAGTGTATTAATGCTTTATAAAAGATATTATTCGTTTTTAAATAAAAAATCACATATAAAATTGTTAGTTTTGTAAGATTTTAGAATGTAATTATCATTTGTATATCGTTTTCAAATTTCGAAATAAAAAATGTTTGAAAATTTGAGGCTCTTCCTCCCTTGGTCCGTTCACCCAAGCACAAATAGCCATCTGATGTTAATCAATCGAAATAATCGTACTAAATTACATGCGATTTGCTCAATATGTTTCAGAGATATTGTATGCACAGACAAGTGGAAAGACAGACATGCATGCATTGTTTAAAAAAATGTTTGCATTATTAAAAAATCTGATGTGGACAACATATGACTTTCCCTATATAATGCAATTAATTTACTACTTTTACCGTTAAAAAAATGTTATTCTTATAGTAGTTACTTATATTCTTTTCAAGATATTGAATTTTCTTCAATCAGTCGTCATTTTCATTGATTTAGCGTCATTTTTATCAATTTGGCGAGATTTTTGTTAATTTGGCAACTATTAAAAATGTTGCCAAGTTGGCTACATTTCGCCAAATTCGTCGCCAAAATCACGCCAAGCATTATGGACGGAGAAATAAGTTATTCTTACATCAGATAAATGACTATTGGCGTTCAAATACAAAAGTATCACTCAAAGTATTTTTTTTCATGAATGGAACGAGCTAGATCCACGGGAATAATGTCACCAAATTTATCGCATGGTATTACATATGAAAAGTGAACATGTTTCTCAATTGGAAATGTTTTTTTTTTATTTTATATGACTTTTTGATAATTTTTTTGAAAAATGTGCAATATCTCAAGAACGGTTCATGTTAGCGTTCTAAAATTTATGTCAATCGTTTTCTAATGAAAAATTACATAAGAAATGTCTATTTGCGTAACTTTATTAGCGGTTTTGATTTTTTGACGATTTTTTCAAAATTTCACTCGAAAATTTAGAGGGGTTCTCAACATTCGATTGCGTATAAGAACAATCGGCTTCCAGTGTTTACGGATTGTGATTTTTGTACCAAATTTCGTTCGAATCGGCCCATTCGTTCGTCAGTTACCGTTTCCACAGACTCACTGACACACGCACACACACACACACACACACACACACTGACATCACTTCAAAAATGTTTGATTCGTAATCAGGGATGCTTGAAAGGTGCTCTCCGGTCGAAAACTCGAATTCGAATTTTCGACCCCGTCACAATACTTTCCTTATACATTATGTATATAAGGAAAGTAAAAAATGTAATAATAATGTATTATATATTCACCAAAATCCGAAAGTCTGATTTTCGAAGTAAAATGCGATATAATTCCAATGCATTATCAATAGTTTGTATTTGTTTATTACTTTTACTATATGTCGTCACTCTTTCATGGCACCCAAGAGGTTTTAAAAGGAAGAGTGACCATTTTAAATGGAGTTTAATTTAAAACTAAATTACACAGTCTATTCTGCATAACGTAATTAATGTTTCAAGACTGTAACCGCATTTCGAGTATGCATATTGCTCACCATTAAACTGATTGAAAATGTTTACATAAAATGCAGGGAGTTAATGTCTCAGTAGGGAACAATCTAATGAATATAACATAACAACATTTGATCACATCTTAATGGTACTTTTGTGATACCCTATTCTCGAAGTACAGATTTGTTTCAATTTTAAAGTCAATATGAAGTGTATATATTCCTATGATAATAAAATAAATTTTAAATTTATTAATCACTCAATTTTTTATTTTCAAGAGGTTTTTGAAAGGTTTTAAATATTATACCCTTACGTATAATGATTATTGCGTACATTGCATGTATTCAGAAACTAACCCTCTAAATTTGCCTCAAAAGTGCGAATAAACTTACCTTATCTGAAAAGTAAATCATTAGTCATTGTCAATGATATTTATCTATTTAACTTAAAATATTTATTTAGGTTTCACTCAATTACTAAAAATTTTATTTACAAATAATACTTTGTACAATAACCATTCTGTTCTCGATCTTAATATATTCAGTTGGCACGTTCATTTTTATATATTTACACTGCATTAACGATCACTGGATTTGCTTTGGAACATATGACACCCATCGACTTAAGTTGATTTCTATATCGCATATCACAAGTTTTAATTCCATCACAGAAAATACCTTATTGCCATCCATTTCGAGAAACCTTTCATTTTTGTGGTTACTCATAGTCTTTGTAAATCGACGATATTTTTTTTCTGCACCTTCGGCAAATTTAATTGAATTTGTATCTTTCTTCGAGGAAACACGCCTTCCCCATATTTCATTAGCCTTGCATTTTATGATAGCTTGAGGTCGGTCCTAATTGAAACCCCCTTTTTCGATGGAGCTTGCTCAAGTTTTGTTCGAAAGCATAGGTTATGCCCATATAGACATCGTGACTTTTCCATTTGATAATGTTATTTCTAATTTATGAATTTATGGATCGTAAACCTCTCCGAATAAAACTGTCAAACCTGGTGCCATTCCTCTGACTCCTTCGTTCAGCTTGTTCTCACTGGTGTACTACCTGAATTAAATCTTGCATATCTGGTCTCACATTTTATTAAAAGTAGTTAATGCCTGCATTACAAGCCGAAACGTCCTCTGTTTCTTTCGTCTTTTTTTCATATTTTTGCAAAATTAGATTTATCGCATAATATATTCTATGAAATTTATACTCAAATGCTATTACGTCAAATTGCGTGGATTTGAAATAATTTATTGTTTTAGTTTGCAACTCGGCTCATTTCAAAAATGAATATCAAATCTTCCAAACTCAACGAAATGGAATATATTGAGAAATGTTTATTGCAGCATAATAGAAGTAGTTGTATTTGTTTCATGTATGAATTTTTCCTCAAAATATATTTATAATCAATACAGTTGTTGTGTATTTTGTATTTTTAACCACATAGGAAATAAAACCACGTCGTACATATTCAGGTTTTCAACCAAATGTAGCACAAAATACAGTACACAGTCATAAACCACCTATCTTTAAATTTTATTACCATTGTCTTTTTATCCAGATGGGATGTATACATTGAACATATGCAGTCGAAAATAGATTTCACTTCAAAAACGTTCCTTTCTGGTAGGTCGGACGGTCTGGGTTTCAACAACAACTTCAAAAACGTTCAAATCTCAAAAGAGATTCCCTGAATTACGTATCAATATACCAAATTTAGCTAATTACTAGCAGCATACCCATTCTTCGTATGGAGTATATAATATAAAGAAACTTATAATTCGCAATCATGTGCAAATTCTGTTAAAATATTAAATTCATTGCTTCTAAAGAGAAGTTTAAGAATATCAATATCTGTTCTCACTATGCAAAATTATCTTCACGGGCAGATCAGAAGAAAAAAAACATCCTCGCCCCTTTTGTAAGCAAATTTACAAAAAAAAAAGAAATTATATCAATATATGCAACCCCGTACTACTTATATTGTCGCAAATTAGAAAATATTCCAGTGTGTCAGTAGAAGATTACCCGTATTACAATATGAGTCTCAAAAATATTTGCCAAAATAAAAGAGATGATGTAATATATTGAAAATATCAATAATCCCCGTAATCTTTATAGCAGAAGGTCGTAATTGATTCCAATATGTGCCAATATATATCGAAATATATGCCAATAGACCTGTACTACTTATATCCTCGTAGATTAGAAGATATATCTTTGCATTTGTAGAAGATTACTCGTACAACGTACTATATATGAGTTTCAACAATTTTCATCATAAATAAACAATGGCATAATAACTTGAAAATATCAATAATCCCTGAATCAACAGTCCCCGAAAATATCAAAGATAATAGTGTTTAAACCTGAAGACCGTAATTGATATTATCCAGTCAAAAATGCAATGTCAATGAAATTTATTTTATATGCAAATCTTTATTATTCAAATCGGAAAAGATTTAATAAAAATCGTATGGCACATAACACATTGGATCTGTTGCTAAGCGACATGATATCATTTGCTTCAAATAAATTGATGGAAATCATATCGTCTGAATAATGCTATCTCCATGGAAGGTTTGGCGACATTTTAGTCAATTTAGCGATATCTTAAAACATCGCCAAATTTATCGCTAAGTGGGACTGTAGAACTGATAGTTCCATTTTGCGACAAATTGACGAAACATCATCACAATACTATCCCCTAACAAAACACAATTAATTTAATTTATTATGCGGAATTTTATCAATTCCATGATATTTTATGGATTTACAAATATTTTTATCAATTTGGTGATATTAAAAAAATTCGTTAAATGTGTTACTAAGTAGGAGGGATGTACTGACCGACAAATGCTACCGAAACATCATTTCAGTACTCTATTCTAAAAAAACAAATGCAATTTCATTGATTTGCGTCATTTTTATCAATTTCCAGACATTTCCGCTAATTTGGCAAAGTTTAAGAAAAGTTACCAAGTTAGCGATATTCCGCCAAATTCGTAGCTCTGAATTTGCAAATCTGAGGAATAAAATATCCTGATCCCGTTTGTATACACTAAATGGAAACACTAAAATTGTATAAGATGCACCCGTTCTACTCTTTTTCTGATTCAACATGCAGCTAAACGAATTTATTGGGTAAACACAACATATGAGCTTAAAACCTGTTTCTAAAATAAATGAAAGTGATGTACGCAGTCCACAATTTATATAATTAAAAGAACAATCAAACCGTTCATTTATAAAATATATTTTTACATCCATTTATTTATTATGCATAGACCATTATTTATTTATTATGCATTACCATATATTAAGCATAGAAAACATAATAATAAATATTAACAACACATTTAATTTTATTCCGTTGCCGAGCAACATAATATAAGATAGAATCTTCCTCATAAAATGCGAAATTAAACAGCCATTTTGATTTCTTTATACTTTTCATCGTTGAGTAAAAGCTTGTGAAAGATAACCCATGGAGGTAGATTTTCCATTTAAATTCATGTTTAAACAATTCATGTTTTCCGATAGTGACTAATTAATGCAAAAATCCTGCACCAAACTCGGAAATAAAGTTTTATTTCATTTTGACGTTTTAAACAAACGATTTTCATCCTTTCCGTTTGGATAAACCACGGAGTTGGAGAGTACTACTCTTAGGAAAAGGGTCCGTTTTTGATTAATATCTCGACAACTCCTAGTTTTAGAAACTCGAAACTTGGAGTAAATTTATGGAAAGCTATTTCAAGGCTATCCACAAAATTTTATTAAATTTGGTTTAGCCGTTTTCCCGTGATGATGAGACAAACGAAAATTTTGCTTATTACTAATATCTCGAGAACCACTGCCCGTAGGAACTCAAAACATAGACTAAATTTTAAGTGGGACTATTTCTAGGCTACCCACAAAATTTCATCAAATTCGGTTCAGCCATTCTCCCGTGATGATGGGACAAACAGACAGATAGATTTTCAATTTTATTTATATAGACTAGCAGCATACCCGTTCTTCGTACGGAGTATATAATATAAAGAAACTTGAAATTCATAATCAAGCCCAAATTCTTATTGTATACTAAATGACATGTTTAATCAAAATATTCTGTTAAAATATTTAATATAATGCTACTAAAAAGAAGTTTAAGAATCTCTGTTCTCGCTATATAAAATTATCTTCATGGACATATCTGAAGAATAAAACATCTTGGACCCCTTATGTAAGCAAATATAAAAAAAAATATGGAATTGAATCAGTATATGCAAAATAAAAGCGTTAAAATTGTATGGGACCCGTACTAATTATATACGCGAATATTAGAAAATATAACCTGTATTAGTAGATTACATGTATAAATTGAAAATACCAATAAACCCGTAATCTTTAAATCTGAAGACAGTCATTTATTCCAATATATGTCAAAATTAAAGTGCTAAAATTATATGGGAAGATATACACGTACTACTTATAATGTCCGATTATTAGTAGAAGATTACCCATTTTGCAATATGAGTCACAAATGTTTTTTGGTAAAATACAACAGACGACGTAATAAATTGAATATATAATTAATCCCCTTAATCTTCATACCAGAAGACTGTACTTGATTCCAATATATATGCCAATATATGTCAAAATATATGCCAATATACCTGTACTACTTATATTCTCGTAGTTTAGAAGATATACCCGTGCATTCCTAGAAGATTACTCGTACAACGTACAATATGCGTGTGTCAGCAATTTTTGCCGCAATAAAACAATGGCGTAATAACTTAAAAATATCAATAATCCCTGAATCAATAATTCCGGAAAATATCAATAATAATAATGTTTAAACCTGATGAGTATAATTGATATTATCCAGTCCAAAATGAAATGGCAATGAAATTTATTTTATATACATATCTTCATTATTCAAATCGGAAAGGATTTAATAAAAATCGTCTGCCGCATAAACACATTGGATTTAAATCCGTTGCTAAGCGACATGATATCATTTGCTTCAAATAAATTGGTAGAAAAAATATCGTCTAAATAGTTATATTTCTATGGAACATTTGGCAACAGTTTCGTCAAATTAGCGACATTTTAAAAAATCGCCAAATTTATCGCCAAGTGGGACTGTAGAACTGACAGTTCCACTTTACGACAAATTGACGAAATATCATCACAATACTATCCCCTAACAAAAAACAATTAATATCATTTATGTAGCGCAATTTTATCAATTTCAAGATATTTTTATAGATTTGAAAACATTTTTATCAATTTGGTGACATTTTAAAAATTCGCTAAATGTATTACTAAGTAGGATGGTTGGTCTGACAGATAAATGCTAACCAAACATCATTTCAGTACTCTCTTCTAACAAAAAAAAAAAAAAAATTCATTGATATGTAGAAGACCCAAGCCACACGACCAACCCGAAGGTTTATGGCAGCTGTTTGTGTGTCGTTTATATCAATTTGGCGACATTTCCGTCAATTTGGCAAAGTTTAAGAAAAGTTGTCAAATTAGCGATATCCCTCCAAATTCGTAGCTTTGAATTTGCAGATCTGAATGAAACATTCTTATCCCGTTTCAATATACTAAATGAAAACACTACAATATATATAGAATTAAATTTACACAGGTACATCAAAATGAAATTTTGGAAAAAAGTCAAAATAGTGTAGTGAATAAACAGGTATCTCCAATTTAAATTGTGAAATAATTGCCTATTTAGAACCAAATAAAATATTAAATTTCTGAGAAAACCATTTAAAGAAAACAAACAAATAATATTTAATAAAAAAACAAAAGAAAACTGTTGAAACTGTATAGAAAGCCATCATCATTAACAAGAACATTTTTAAAAAGCAAAAGTGATGTCACTCATGCTCAGAAAACTATTTGACTCTTTCTGAGCTAATTATAATAGTTTTTTACTAGCTCATTAAATATTTTATAATTACAGACATGAGAAAAGCAAACAGATTGATTTGTTGTGGTCGGCCTAGTGAGGAGAACTCTTTTAGAATATCAACATTAATGAAATAATCACACATTTTAGAATCTCAACATTAGTAAAAGAATCATACATTTTTAGAATCTCAAAATTAATGAAGACTCACATTAATGAAGAATCACACACTTTTAGAATCTCGTTCCGAACCGGACGGCCTGGGGCTTTCACACTTTTAGAATCTCGGGTTCGAAAATCCGGGTTCGAAATCCCGGGTTCGATTCCAGCCACTGCCAAAACTGCCGCCGTGTTCATGCGGAATACGATCACGTTAAACATGTGGGTCCGAAAGTCCTTCCGAGAGGTTGGTGGTAAGGGAAGGAGGGTACGGTCCCTGTGGATGCCTCCCCCACTGGGTTCCGGTCTAAATTGGGTGGCACTTCCCGACCGTTCAAACAGTTACCTTACACCCTTCTTGTAGGTCGGACGGTCTGGATTTCAACAACAACACTTTTAGAATCTCGGGGCGCGGTAGCCCATTGGTTAGCGCGCTGGAGTTGCACTCGAAAGGCCCGGGTTTGATTTCAGCCACTGCCAAAACTGCCGCAGTGTTCATGCGGAGTACGATCACGTTAAACATGTGGGTCCGAAAATCCTTCCGAGAGGTTGGTGGTAGGGGAAGGAGGGTACGGTCCCTGTGGATGCCTCCCCCACTGGGTTCCGGTCTAAATTGGGTGGCACTTCCCGACCGTTCAAACAGTTACCTTACACCCTTCTTGTAGGTCGGACGGTCTGGATTTCAACAACAACACTTTTAGAATCTCAACATTAATGAAAGAATCACGCACTTTTAGAATCTCAGCATTAATGAAAGAATCACACACTTTTAGAATCTCAACATTAATAAAAGAATCATACACTTTTAGAATCTCAACATTAATGGAAGAATTACACACTTTTAGAATCTCAACATTAAAGAAAGAATCACACACTTTTAGAATCTCAAAATTAATGAAGGAATCACGCACTTTTAGAACCTCAACATTAATGAAGCAACCACACACTTTTAGAATCTCAACATTAATGGAAGAATTACACACTTTTAGAATCTCAACATTAAAGAAAGAATCACACACTTTTAGAATCTCAAAATTAATGAAAGAATCACGCACTTTTAGAACCTCAACATTAATGAAACAATCACACACTTTTAGAATCTCAACGTTAATGAAAGAATCACGCACTTTTAGAATCTCAACGTTAATGCTCAATATTACCCGTAGCATTACAGATGCAATTTTTTGTGGATTTAATATTAAATCTATATGATCTATTTAAAAAATGGTCATGATTAGCTTAAAAAGTAAACGAGATATTTATTGAAAATTCGAAGATCTAAGCAAACAATGAGAATGAAAGATTTCATTTTCACAGGTTTATTCTTCCGAAAAGAAACAGAAGTATACTATAGATGCTTTGCTAATTGCCAAATGAAAGATTTTTACAAAAGTTTGATAAATAGGAGTGAAAGTGTGGAATGTTAATTGGTGTTTCTTCTCATGAGGCAATTTTTGCATAGTGATCAGAAAGTTCATTTCCTTAGCTAACTTTATTTGTTTATTTAATTCATGGATATTTAATGATATGAACATACTTTTTTTCTGCAATAAATTGAATCTTGATACTGTTAATATAATTGGATTTATTATTCACTAGCAGCATACACGTTCTTCGTATGGATTCTATAATATAAAGAAACTGAAAATTCACAGTCATGTGCAAATTCTTATAGCATACTAAATGACATTGTTATTCTAAGTATTCTGTAAAAATATTTAATTTAATGCTCCTAAAAAGAAGTTTAAGAATATCTGTTCTCGCTATACAAAACTATTTTCACGGGCAGATCTGAAGAATAAAACATCCTGTCCCCGTTTGTAAACAAATTTACAAAAGACATGAAATTGAATCAATACATAAAAAATAAAAGCGTTAAAATTGTATGGGACCCGTACTACTTATATTCACGGATATATTAGAAGATATACCCTGATTTAGTACATAGATTAATCGAATAAATTAAGTATATCAATAAACCCGTAATCTTTAAACCTGAAGGCAGTAATTGCTTCCAATATATGCCAAAATGAAAGCGCTATAATTATATGGGAAGATATATTCGTCTACTTATATTGTCGTAGATTAGAAGATATGCCTGCGTGTTAGTAGAAGATTACCCGTATTACAAAATGAGTCTCAAAAATATTTGCCAAATTAAAACTGATGACCTAATGAATTGAAAATAACAATAATCCCCACAATCTTTATACAAGAAGGCCGTAATTGATTCGAATATATGCCAATATATGCCAAAATATATGTCAATATACAAGTGCTACTTATATTCTCGTAGATTAGAAGATATGCCCCTGCATTTGTAGAAAATTATTCGTACTTAGTCATTATATGAGTTTTAACAATTTTTCCTAAAATAAAACAATGATATAATAACTTGAAAATATTAATAATAATGATGTTTAAACCTGAAGACAGTAATTAATATTATCCTGTCAAAAATTCAATATCAATAAAATTTATTTTATACTAGCAGCATACCCGTCTTTTGTACGAAGTATATAATATAAAGAAACTTAAAATTCACAATCATGTGCAAATTCCTATAGTATACTAAATGACATTTTAATCAAAATATTCTGTTTATATATTTAATACAATGCTCCTAAAAAGATGTTTAAGGATCTCTGTTGTCGCTATACAAAATTATCTTCACGGACAGATCTGAAGAATAAAACATACTGGCTCCTTTCGTATGCACATTTACAAAAAAGAAAATAAATTGAATCAATATATGCAAAATGAAAGCATTAACATTGTATAGGATCCTTACTACATATAAACGCGAATATTAGAAAATATTATCAGCATACCCGTTCTTCGCACGGAGTATATAATATAAAGAAACTTATAATTCGCATTCATGTGCAAATTCTGTTAAAATCTTAAATTTATTGCTCCTAAAGAGAAGTTTAAGAATATCTCTTCTCACTATGCAACATCATCTTACGGGCAGATCTGAAGAATAAAACATCCTGGCTCCTTTTGTAAGCAAATTTACAAAAAAAAAAGGAATTGAATCAATATATGCAATCCCGTACTACTTATATTGTCGCAGATTAGGAAATATGCCAGTGTGTTAGTAGAAGATTACCCGTATTACAAAATGAATCTCAAAAATCTCTGTTAAAATAAAAGAGATAACGTAATAAATTGAATATATCAATAAGCCCGGTGTTCTTTATACCAGAAGGTCGTAATTTGTTCCAATATATGCCAATATATATCAAAATACATGCCAATGTACTTGTACTACTTATATTCTCGTAGATTAGAAGATATATCCGTGTATTTGTAGAAGATTACTCGTACAACATACAATATATGAGTTTAAACAATTTTTGTCATAAACAATTGCATACTAACTTGAAAATACCAATAATCGATGAATCAATAATCCCCGAAAATATCAATATTAATAAAACCTGAAGACAGTAATTGATATTATCCAGTCAAAAATGCTATAAGAAAAATCAAATCGTTCTTTTCAAAAATATAATTTTAAATCCATTTATTTATTATTCAAATTGAAAAAATAATAATTAAAATAAACAGACATATTTAATTTAATTGAGTTTCTGAGCAACATGATATAAGATAGAATCTTCCTCATAAACTGCGAAATTAAATAACCATTTTGGTTTCCTTATACTTTATATTGTTCAGTAGAAGCTGGTGAAATAAATCATGGAGATAGATTTCCCATTTAAATCATATTTCAAACAATTCACGTTTTCAGAAAGTGACTAATTAGCCCAAAAAATCTCTCATCAAACTCAGAGGTAAGGTTTTAATTCACTTTCAAACGATTTTCAAGCTTTTCGTTTGGATAAACCACGGAGTTAGAGAGTAGAACTCCTAGGGAAAAGTTTCGTTTTTCATTAATATCTCGACAAACCCTGGTTTTAGATACTCAGAAATTAGGGAAAAGTTATGGGGGACTATTTCAATGCTATTCACAAAACTTCATCAAATTTAGTTTAGCTGTTCTCTCGTGATGATGAGACAAACGGAAATTTCGTTTTTACTAATATCTTGAGAACCACAGATTGTAGAAGCTCCAAACATGGCCTAAATTTTAAGTAGGACTATTTCCAGGCTACCCACAGTATTTCATCAGCCGTTCTCCCGTGATGACGGAACAAACAGACAGACATACCGACGGGACTATATATATATATATATATATATATATATATATCTCCCTGTACTACTTTTATTGTAGCAGATTAGAAAATATGCTTGTGTGTCAGTAGAAGATTACCCGTATTACAATATAAGTCTCAAAAATCTTTGCCAAGATAAAACAGATGTCCTAATAAATTAAAAATATCGATAATCCCCGTAATCTTTATAACAGGAGGTCGTAATTGATTCATATATATGCTAATATATCTCAAAATATATGTCAATATCTTTTGAGACTATTTATATTGTACTATTTATATTCTCGTAGATTAGAAGATGTACCCGTGCATGTGTAGAAGATTACTCACACAACGTACAATATATGAGTTTAAATTGCCATAATAAAACAATGGTATAATAACTTGAAAATATCAACAATCCCTGAAAATATCAATAATAATAATGTTTAAACCTGAAGACCGTAATTGATATTATCCAGTCAAAAATGGAATGACAATCAAATTTATTTTATATACATATCTTTATTTTTCAAATCGGAAAAGATTTAATAAAAATTGTATGCCGCACAACACATTGGATTTACATCCGTTGTTGAACGACGTGATATCATTTGCTTCAAATAAATTGATGGAAATCATATTTTCTGAATAATGCTATGGAAGGTTCATATAATGT
Organism: Amaurobius ferox; assembly: GCA_951213105.1. NCBI lineage: Eukaryota > Metazoa > Arthropoda > Arachnida > Araneae > Amaurobiidae > Amaurobius > Amaurobius ferox. The sequence goes on from OX578144.1 coordinate 9,056,927, forward strand.
TCGACGGAAGGTTCGGCAACATTTACGTCAATTTATTGACAATTTAAAAAATCGCCAAATTTATCGCCATGTGGGACTGTAGATCTGATAGACCCATTTTGCGACAAATTGACGAAACATCATCACAATACTATCCTCTAACAAAACACAATTAATTTTATTAAGCGAAATTTTATCGATTTCATGATATTTTTATGGATTTACAAAAAATGTATCACTTTTGTGATATTTTAAAAATTCACTAAATGTGTTACTAAATAGGATGGATAGACTGAACAACAAATACTACCGAAACACCATTTCATTACTCTGTTCTAAGAAAACAAATATAATTTATTGATATGCGTCGTTTTTACCACTTTGGCGACATTTCCGTTAATCTGGCAAAGTTTAAGAAAAGTTGCCAATTTAGCAATATCCCGCTAAATTCGTAGATCTAAATTTGCAGATCTGAGTAAAAAAACATTCTGATCCCGTTTGTATATACTAAATGAAAAGACTAAAATTGTATTAGGACATATGCACGTTCTACTCTTTTTCTGTTTCAACGATTGGATAAATTAATTTATTGTGTAAACACAATATATAAGCTTTCATTTATTTGCCAAAATAAACGAAAATGCTGTACGCAGTCCGCAATTAATATAATTAAAAGAAAAATCAAAACGTTCATTTATAAAATATTTTTTATATCAATTTATTGATTATTCAAATTGAAAAGATAATAATAAAAATCTATAAACAGATTTTATTTAATTGCGTTGCTGAGCAAAATGTTATAAGATAGAATCTTCCTCATGAAATGCGAAATTAAATAACCATTTTGACTTCTATATGCTTTTCATCTTTGAGTAAAAGCTTGGGAAAAGTAAACCATGGAGACTGATTTGTCATTTAAGTTCATGTTTCAAACAATTCATGCTTTCAGATAGTGACTAAGTAGCGCAAAAATCTTCCACCAACCTCAGAGATAAAGTTTTAATTTACTTTCACGTTTGACGCAAACGATTTTCAACCTTTTCGTTTGGATAAACCACGGAGTTAGACAGTGGAACTCATAGGAAAAAGTTTCGTTTTACATTAATATCTCGACAACCTCTGGACTTAGAAACCCGAAACTTTGACTAAATTTATGGGGTGCTATTTCAAGGTTGTTTACAAAATTTCATCAAATTCGGTTCAGCCGTTCTCTCGTGATGATGAGACAAACGAAAGTTTAGTTTTTACTAATATCTCGAGAACCACTGGTTATAGAGACTCAAAACACGGACTACATTTTAAATGGGGGTAACTATTTCCAGGCTACCCACAAAATAAATTTCATAAAATTTGGTTTAGCCGTTCTCTCGTGATGATGGGACTAACAGACAGACAGATAAATAGAGAGACAGAAAGACATATTTTTAATTTTATTTATATAGATACATACCTTTACTATTTAAATCTGAAAAGATTTAATAAAAATCGTCTGCTGTGTCAATGTATTAGTTTTAAATCCGTTGCTAATCTACATGATATCATTTTCTTCAAATACAATGGTGAAGAAGATATCGTCTGTATAATGCTGTTTCTATGGAATTTTTAATTGTGCGTTTTAAATTAATATCTAGGCAACCCCTGGTCCTAGAAACTCGAAACATGGACTAAATTTTAAGTGGGGATATTTCAAGTCTACTCCGCAAATTTCATCCAATTAGGTGCAGCTGTTCTACAGTGATGATGAGACAAACATAAAGAAATTTAGCATTCACAATTATGTGTAAATTCCTATAGTATTATAAATGACTTTGTTATTCAAAATATTCTATTAAAATATTTAATTTAATTCTTCTAAAAAATGTATAAGAATATATGTGCTCGATATACAAAATTATCTGTTGTTGTTTGTTGTTTCTTATCCCACTTGACCGACAGCAACATCAGATCAAATCCATGAACCCGTGAGTCTTCAGAAGATGAAGAACTACTCCAGGACTGGAGTACAGCTGGCTCCTCTGGCATCCAATACATGTCAAGGTATGGGCAAGAGAGAGACCTGAGTCAAATTGCACTTTGGAAAAAGGGGATAGATCTTGGAATCCAACACATGCCGAAGACCACGAAGATGGCCGCTGCGGAGTGTGGCCAGAGCCGTCTGTTCACCCCTTCTGCTCGCCCCAGTCAAAGCAGCACCAGGATGGCTATAATCATACCACTCATGTACGGAGGCCTTTCTCCAAGTGGAGTTGATTTCAACTTTGACACGAGAGGCAAGTTTCGAGGAAGAAACACAGCCATCGTCAATAGAACTCCTAAGGTTGCACTCCTTGGCCATAATATCCGCAACCTCATTACCGTAAATGTCTACGTGAGAAGGTACCCATTAAAAATATCTTATTTTGGGCACACAAATAACCCAAATGCTGAAAAATATTCACTGTCGTTCCGTCACCATGTCTCCACCACTCAGCCAGGTGCTGAATAGAACTACGGCTATCGCTCAAAATCCAGATGTCTGTATTGACTCTCTCTTTTACACAATAACTCAAACCCTCCTCAATGGCTATGAGTTCCACCCGAAAAACTGAGCAGCAGTTGGGGTTTCTCCTACATGTTCTAATGCCATTTCCCTGCTTGATGTAGACCCCTCTACCGGAAATGACGCCACCACCCCTACTTCCATCAGTATAAATCTGCAACGCTTCACCGGGAATTTTATAAATAGTTTCCAAAACGAGTTGTTTAAGATAATCTGGATGCTGCGTGCCTTTGTTAGTGTATGAACAGAGTTCAGTCCTGAAAAATACCCGATCACGAAACGACGCAGTAACCTCCACACAGCAGGCCAGAGAGACATGCTCAACTTCTCTTTGCAGCCAACCCTCACTTTCAGCGCGGCTAAGCTGACTTTCTCTCTTAAGACGACGATTGTTGCTCCAGCCACGCACATAACTAGATGTTCTGTGCTGATGTCCATAATTGATGAGCTTTGCAAAATATTTGGCCAAGAGAAACCTACTCCGAAGCCAGAGGGGTTGGAAGTCAGCTTGATGTAATGCAATGTCCCTCGGACAGCTATTGCGGAGACCAGTAATAGCTCTGGGAGCAGAAAGCTGAACCCTTTCCAGTTTATCTAGATTGCTGACAGAGGCCGCCTGATAGACCTGGGTACCATACTTCAGGATCGGTCGAATAAGATCAGTGTATGTGTTTCTCAGGCTCCGCGCATCCGCACCCCAATCTCAAAATTATGTTCACAGGCAGATCTGAAGAATAAAGCCTCCTTGTCCAGTTTGTCAACAAATTTAGAAAACATATTACTTTCCTTATATACATAATGTATAAGGAAAGTATTGTGACGGGGTCGAAAATTCGAATTCGAGTTTTCGACGGGAGAGCACGTTTCAAGCATCCCTGATCAAGAATCAAACATTTTTGAAGTGATGTCTCTCTCTCTCTCTCTCTCTCTCTCTCTCTCTCTCTCTCTCTCTCTCTCTCTCTGTGTGTGTGTGTGTGTGTGTGTGTGGAGACGATAACTGACGAACGAATGGACCGATTCGCACGAAATTTGGTACAAAAATCACAATCTGTAAACACTGGAAGCCTATCGTTTTTATACGCAATCGAATGTTCAGAATCCCCCCAAATTTTCGACTGAAATTTTGAAAAAATCGTCAAAAAATCAAAACCGCTAAGCAAATAGACATTTCTTATGTAATTTGTCATTAGAAAACGATTGACATAAATTTTAGAGCCCTAACATGAACCGTTCTCAAGATATTGCACATTTTTGAAAAAAATTATCAAAAAGTCATACAAAATAAAAAAAAAATATTTCCTATTGAAAAACATGTTAACTTTTCATGTGTAATATCATGCGATAAATTGGGTGACATCATTCGCGTGTATCTAGCTCGTTCCATTCATGAAAAAAGGTACTTTGAGTAATACTTTTGTATTTGATTACCAATAGTCATTTATCTTCTGTAAGAATAACTTATTTCTTCGTCCATAACGCTTGGCGAGATTTTGGCGACAATTTTGGCGGAATGTCGTCAACTTGGCGACTTTTTAAAATGTTGCCAAATTAACGAAAATCTCGCCAAATGGATAAAAATGACGCTAAATCAATGAAAATGACGACTAATTGTCGAAAATTCAATATCTTGGAAAGAATATGAGTATCTACTACAAAAAATACCTATTTTTTTTACTATAAAAGTAGTAAATTCATTACATAATATAAGGAAAGTCATGTGTTGCCCACATCAATTTTTTTTTAATTCTTACAAAACAACAGAGATTATATTGAAAATCGTACTTTTTTATACAAAATATAGAATTATCATGAATTCAGTGTCATATATGAATTTAGCATTATTTTATCAATGCAGCGATATTTTCCTCAACTTAACGACATTTAAAAAATCGCCAAATTAATCGTCAAGTGGGACTGTAGAACTTACAATCTCACTTGACCGAAAATTGACGAAACATCATTACAATACTATCCCCTAACAAAACACAATTTTATTTATTTAACCTAATTTTATCAATTTCTAGATATTTTTATGGATTTACAAACATTTGTAGCAATTTGGCGACATTTTAAAAATTCGCTAAATGTTTTACTAAGCAGGACATTTGGACTGATAGACAGACCATTGCTACCGAATCATCATTTCAGTTCTCTCTTCTAACAAAACAATATTAATTTAATTGATTTAGCCTCATTTTTATCAATTTGGCGACTTTTCCATCAATTTTGCAACGTTTCAGAACAGTTACCAAGTTAGCGATATCCCACCAAATTCGTAGATCTGAATTTGCAGATCTGAAGAGTTAAACAACTTGATCTCATTTGTATATTCTAAATGAAAATACTAAAATTGTATTAGAAGATATACCCGTTTTACTCCTATTCTGTTTCAACAATCGGCTAAATGAGTTTATTGGCTAAACACAATATATGAGTTTATTGAATAAACACAATATATGAGTTTTTTGGCTAAACACAAGATATAAGTTTGAAAACTCTTTGCCAAAATAAATGAAAGTGATGTACGCCGTCTGCAATTAATATAATTAAAAGAAAAATCAAACCATTCATTTATAAGATATAGTTGTATTTCCATTTATCTATTATTCAAATCGAAAAAATAATAAAAAAAATTAACAAATATATTTAATTTAATTGCGTTGCTGAACAACATGATATAAGAAAAAATCTTCCTCAATAAATGCTGATAATTAATTAACCATTTTGATTTCTTAATACTTTTCATTGTTGATGCCTGTGAAAAATAAACCATGGTGATAGTGTTTCCGTTTAAATTCATGTTTCAAATCTGCGATTTTCAAAAGTGACTAATAAGGACAATAAGCTTCAACCAAATTCCGAGATATAATTTTCTTCATTTAATATAATCATATTCAGAAAGAAAAATGTGTAAATATGTGAAAACGGATTGAAGAATTTTAATGACATCGATTGTCATAAGATAGAGTATCAAACTGTTGCATTTTAAATACAATTTCAGAAATGAGGAATATCATTCCAGATGCTTTTATTTCCATTAAAAAATTTAACAATTTTTTGCTAACAGTCTATGAAAAGTGTGTTTAATTATATGTTGTTTAAGTAAATAAATTAACGGTATTTTAACTAATAGATACGTTAAGAATAAATCAGTAATTATGAAAATGATTATAAGCTCTCACGGCATCCGTACGTTTTACTGTACAAGTTAGATAAAATTATATCGTTGACAAGTTACTTACAATCATTTCTCATAATAAAATTTATTTAATGACAAATTTTGATAGTTACAAAACACACATTTTTGTCTAAATACCAGTATGAATGTTTGATAAAATTTCACACTAGTATTCAAAATTAAAATATTAACTCTTGCAATGGTCGCGGATGATTTTGTTATCCATATTTGACTTTATTCAGATGCATTGTGTTTAAACATTTAAAAGTTATGAAAGTCAATGAATTACTTAAAAAAAAAATTACTTGACTACACAAAATGTTTATTACTTTCCTTATATACATAGTACAGTGTATAAGGAAAGGATTGTGACGGGGTCGAAAATTCGTATTCGAGTTGGAGAGCGCGTCTCAAACATCCCTGATTACGAATCGAACATTTCTGAGGTGATGTCTGTGTATGTGTGTGAAAGTACGTGTGTTTGTGAGTTTATGAAAGTATGTGCATGTGTGTGTGTCAGTGAGTCTATGGAGACGATATCTCACGGACAAATGGAGCGATTCGAATGGAATTTGGTACAAAAACTACAATCAGTGAATACTGGAAGGCTATTGTTTTTAAACAAAATCGAATGCTCAAAACACCCTAAATTTTTGAGTAAAATTAAAAAAAAAATCATGAAAAAATCAAACCCTTTCATAAAGTTACGCAATTAGACATTTCTTATGTAATTCTTCCTTAGAAAACTATTGACATAAACTTTAGAACGCTAGTGTGAACAGTTCTCGAGATATTGCACATTTTATCAAATACATTCATAAAAAAATCCCATAAATTAAAAAAAAATATTAACTGTTGAGAAACATGTTCACTTTTCATATGTAATATCATGAAATAAATTTGGTGTCATCATTCTCGTGGATCTAGCTCGTACCATTCATGAAAAAAGTTACTTTGAGTAATACTTTTGTATTTGGACGCCAATAGGCATTTATTTCCTACAAGAATAACTTATTTTTCCATCCATAACGCTTAGTGAGATATTGTCGACGAATTTGGCGGAATGTCGCCAACTTGGCGATTTTTTAAATGTTGCCAAATTAAAAAGAATCTCGCCAAATGTATGAAAATGGCGCTAAATCAATGAAAATGACGACTCATTAAAGAAAATTCAATATCTTGGAAAGTATATAAATATCTACTATAAGAATAACCTATTTTGTTGTTACTGTAAAAGTAGTAAATTCATTGCATTATATAAGGAAAGTCATGTGCTGCCCACATCAGATTTTTACTTAACTGCTTTGGTAAGATAATGTATCTCCTGTGTGCCCTAATATTTAAGGAAGTTCGGTGCTTTTCTATTTGGCAGAAAATTTACAAATCTCTGACCAAACCTGTTTTTGTATTTTCCATGATAAGGAAAACATCTTAATGCAAAGAATGCTTTATTTCAATTAAATACACGATCACAAAATATCTCATGCTCACAAAATTATAACAAAATTATGAAATGACATTACAACTTTGATTATAATCTTCTTTTATAAGATATACTCTATAAATAATTTAATGCAATTTATAAGATATACTCTATATCTTTTATAAGATATACTCTATAAATACTTTACTCTCTATAAATGCAAATCTAATCATGAAGATATACCTTTATAGTGTTGATATGGTACAAACGCTGACTAAAACAATAAAATAGCTGAATAGCGTTCTAGGGTGCCTCACACGTGTTAATGAATTAGAAGCTTGAAATAAAAATTCGTCCCTATTACAATATGTTATATATATTGAAGGAAGTCAAAATCAGTTTACAATAAAATGAATTCTGATCATTACGTAAAATTAAGAAATTGCTCAATTGACCATAGATCGCCAGCCATGATTCATGTTTTCGCAGTAATTGCTGCTGGTTATTATGATGCTTAGACGAGATTATTAGTGAGCACGAAACTCTTTAAAGAAATAATTTTAAAAATTTTCTGGTAGAAGTATTGAAACTTCAACTCCAGTAAGAAATGGGACGTGTTTTAAACCCTCCTATTATTAATAAAATACTAACCGTTCTTGAATACAGATTATATTAAATTTTAGTAACAATGAACTGAGACGCCCCTAGTTGTTATTGATACAAATCATCCAACATAAAATTATCAAATCTTTGCTATAGGGAGTTTCCAACTCGCTGATCATTTTATCGTCTGCATCGTGCTGACGAATAACAGCGACCGCTAAACCGTAACCGACGGGTGATAATACAGAATCAGTTAAGTACTTGCATACCTTTATCTTAACAAATAATTTCCCAGTTTGTTCAAAAGTTGTGCCCACAGATACACAAACATTAATTATTTTAAACCGTTTCGCTTTCTGGCAAAAGTAAACCTACAAAAAACAATAAAACCATGTACGTTTCATGTACCTTCACTTTATTTGCTCAAATATTCTATTTTGTGCACTGAATAGCTTTATAAAATGCAATTACAATGACAGGTTTCTGATATGCAGTAAAGTAAGTTAAAAAATCTGGAAAATATGCACTGCGTTGATAAATCTTCGGGTTTTTCGATACCTGAGATAAGGCAGGCCGTTCAATCCTGGTCCCGGTTGTCAGTTTAGGTGACAGTCCATTAAAAGTATACGAAGAGAGTGGTGCATTTTCTTATAATATTTTGCTTAGTAGAAATTCTGGAAGATAAACAAAATACTCCAGCAAATAGGAATCGATTTTGATCGAAACAGCCTAACTGCATTTTCCATGCAGGAAAAGTACGTAAGGGTGAAATGGAAGGATACTGTGAATTTTATGTCCCGCAAACAAACATATCATTCATAAACACGACTGTGCATTTAAAAGCCCACCAAAAATGCCATTTGGACGGAAATATATTCCGACACGTGAACTAGATTGTTCTTTCGTGGAAAAAGTATAAATAGAGGTTTAGGGATATATGTTTGCAAGAATAATACGTGTTACAAAATATGAAGCAACATCTTAGAAACAATAGCCAAAATAATATACAATCGTGTAGCAACTCAGATCCAAAAACAATGTTTGCCTTTTTCAGAACTCTTAAGCGATATCTCAATAGCGTGGAACTCTAAAATAAACAGCCTCTATCATTAGGAGCGCGATTCCTAATTATGGCAACGCCTTTAATTGACTGCTTTTGTGATAATAGACTTCTATACATTAATGTCTTGCACTCGGGTCTCAGTTTTCAATTAATTGCATGGTGTGGCGAACTTTGTCAATCACTGCCGATCTTCGCAATTGAAGAACATAATAATATATTTACCAGTGTAATTAACAGTTGAATCATGCAGAAGTGCGATTTCTAGTTTCCGTAACACCCCAATAGACAAGTTATGTGACAATGGAGGTATTATTTGTAAGTCTAATAGACAAGTTATGTGAAAATTAAGGTAATATTTTAGTATTTTATGGCTATTTTATATTACGTGTAATAGTTTAAAATATAAAGTAGGCAAATACATTTAAACTCATATTTTATTTGCATTTAAAATACTCCATAAAGTAAAACCAAAACACTTTCCGAAAACTACAAATATAAATTTGTTTTAATTTAATTTTTCTATTAAATAAATTACTCCGTTAAACTTAAAATATATATAACGTGCTTAGAAGAAATATCTTTTTATTAAAAAAAACCCTTTTATTTTGTAACAGATCTTGCTGTTTACATTTACTTACAGCATGCAAAAAAAAAATATACAAGTAAAATATGACCTTTTTCAAAAAACATAACAAAAATATATTAAAAATACAAAGTACATTTACATTCAAAGCTTTTTTCTCAATGATTTATAGTGCCATTAAGAAATTCCTTCAAAATATTCGCTTTAATTAACCGAATGTTTTTGGGTAGAAAGAGGATTTTAAAGTCAAGCTTGTTTCTATTTTATGCTACATTCTTTGAATAATGTAACGTGATAAATTAACGAAAACAATTAGTTTTTATTTGGTTTATTTACTTGTTATTTTCTTTTAGTATTGTTTTCACTATCGTATTATACCTAGTATATTTAAAGAGAAAGTTTCGTGATACGGTCAAAAATCCGACTCAGGGATTTTAATATATCTGCATGTTCAAATCATCCTTGATTAAAAATAAATTATTTTTAGCGTGACAGTCTGAGCATAATATATCTTGACCAAGTAAGCAAATCGGTTGAGATGGTATTATTATTTCAATTGGAGACAGTTTAAGATTTATTGATATTCGGCTGATCAGATCAATTAAAGCTTATATACATTTTATACCTTTATAGCTTTTATACATGTAAGGCTTTTATAAGGTGTCCCAAAATTCACGCAAGATTTGAATTTTGCGCCATTTGTGCGATAAAGTGTTGCAAATGAAAAAAAAAAAGACAACGTGATAGCTGACAGTCTAGGGTTACCAAAAACGGAGCGCTACACGAAAGAACAACGTATTTTCATTGTTGAGCATTTTTTTAAAAAATAATGAAGGTCAGGCAATAACAGTTAATGGTGCTTGCTATCGCGACATGATAATCCAGTTTTTGTGCCTAAATTGCAAGATATGGATGTGGACGACATGCGGTTTCAACAAGACAGTACCACATGCCATACAGTCCGAGAAACAATTCAATTACTGCATGAGTCATTTTCTGGTCGTGTAATTTCCCGTTTTAGTGATCAGAATTGGCCGCCAAGATCATGCGATTTAACGCCTTTGAACTTCTTTTTTTGGTGTTTTTTGAAGTCTAAGGTTTATGCCAACAAGCCCACGACCAACCACACCTTGGAAGAGGCAATAGAGCGCTGTATCAACAAAATTCAGCCACATTTATGCAAAATGGTCATGGAAAATTTGAACAAAAGAGTGCGTATGCGCCAGCAAAGCCGTGGAGACCATTTACCCAATATGCTATTCCATACATAACCCTATGCTTTATGAATCAATAAAAAATTTACAATTATTAAGTATAAACATGTGTTTTCTATCAAAATTACTTCTTGCGTGAATTTTGGGACACCCTTTATATAGCTTTATATGTATGTACATTTTAAGCTTTTATAGATATAGAAACTTATATAAATTTTAATACAAAATTTGTAGTACACATTTTTGTATTTTACTATTTATATCTATATTTTATACCTTACAATATCTTTCGAGTGAAAGCAATAAAAATGAAAGGAACACTCAGTCAAAAATATACTTTTTAAGTTTTTTTGAAAAATAAAGTAATCAAATATTAAAATATTGCAATTATTTTTATATATTCGTAATCTGGACAATATTTCCGGCTAAACAGGAAAAATTATTTGGATTTTTATTTATTAGATTTGGGGGTATAATACATCAAAGTGTTCGTATTCATAGTGTTGCCGTTGAAAAGTGTTTGTATTTTCGTAACGCTCTGATATCTGCCATAGAAACTTTAAGCAGAGATGTTATTCACAGCAAAAATTGCTTACTCTAAAAAGTCTTGCAAAACTAGATAATTTATACATGGTTTTGTATTCGAAAGTGAATGAGATCATTAATAAGACGCGCGATGGCTTAATTTAATAAATGCATTTTTGCGTGTTCAAATGAAATAGAAATGCTGACTTCAAATATAAATGGTGTGAAATTATAGATACATGACAACACAAAATGCTGGGGTATAAACCGCCAAAAGATTAAACAATGAGCGGAGCCATAATGACACCTGACGGGACATGAAATCGCTTATGAATTTATTAGGGGCGTGTTATAAAATTGCCGCCCTAATTTTAAAATTCCGGGAATATGATGTAACGAGGTGCAAAGAGGGGTGCGTACACTTTCAACAAAATCGACGAATCAAATAGTGTGAAAAATATGTTTCATATAATGGGAAAATTAAGCAACATTTTTATTCTGAATTCCTTCGATTGATAAACGTTTCCTTGCTTTTCATAAAGTGGCTGTTCTGTTACTCTTATCCACAAGGATACTCGTCTTGCTTCAGAAATCTGTTGACATCCATACATGATTTTAACTTTTCCTGCAATACATGGTAATTTATAGGGAAAGTATTGGAATCATGTCGAAAATCGCTACTCGAGTTTTAGACGGATCTACACGTTTCGAGACCTCTAGAATACGAAAAAACTATTTTTAGCGTGACGTCTGTGTGGGTATCTCTGTGTGCGTGTGTGTGTGTGTGTGTGTCTGTCTGTGTGTCTGTCTGTCTGTGTGTCTATCTGTCTGTGTGTATGTCTGTGCAATGTATGTATCCACTCTAACTCAAAAACTACTGGACCGAATTTCATAAAATTTGGTAGGTAAGATCCTTAGGTGTGACCTTGGTGCTGATTATTTTTTGGTACATTTCGGAAATAAATAACCCGCCTTTTTTGCGAAATACCCCGTAAAAACCTCATGTATTCAATCTGGCTGAAATACAAATTGACCGAATTTCACAAAATTTTGTAGATAAATAACATGTGGGAGACTCTGGTGCTGATTAGATTTTGGTACGATTCAGAAAAGAACAACCTGACTTTTTTTACGAAATCGCCCGCAAAAATGGCCAATATCTGAAAAAAAACTACGTATGTTCAAATATATCAATTAAATGCTTGTTTTGTACGTAAATTTTGACGAGGAAAGGAATAAAAACAACCCTATTACACTAGGACTAACCGTTCTCGAGATATTTGAGATTTTTCGCATTTTTTCATGCCGCCTTTGGAAAAATATCCAATTACCAAATAAAATCAGAAATTGAATTAATGCAAATTTAGTGTCATTTTGTGCAATTAAACTGAATTTAATGAGTTCTTAAAGAAATAAAGTAAAAATGAATTTGAGTCTGCAGGGAAAGTCAGGTGCTGCCCACATCAGATTTTTTCATACTGTTTTACAAAAGATAATATTTATCGACTGGTATCTCTCACAACAACTTAAGCGAATTATTGTAAAAATGCACTTTAATTTTATAACTTACTAGCAGTATACCCGTTTCTCGTGCGGAAAACATATTATAACGACAATTAACATTCACAATTATGTGCGAATTCCTGTAGTATTCTAAAAGACTTGTTATTAAGAATATGCTATTAAAATATTTAATTTCATTCTTCTAAGAAATGTACAAAGATCTCTGGGCTTGATATAAAATTTATCTTCACAGTCAGATCTAAAAAATAAAGCATATTGGTCCAACTTGTAAACACATTTAGAAAAAATATTTTTTAATTCTCACAAAACGACATAGATTATTTTGAAAATCGTTCTTAATTATGCAAAATATTGAATTTTTATCGATTCGGCATCATTTTGATGAACTTAGCATTATTTTGTCAATTTGGCGAAATTTTAAAAATTCGCCAAATTTATCATTAAGTGAGACTGTAGAACTGACTGATAGTCCCACTTGGCGACAAATAGACGATGCATCATCACAATACTACTCCCTAACGAAACACAATTAATTTCATTTATTTAGCACAAATTTATCAATTTCAAAATATTTTTATGGATTTACAAACATTTTTATCGATTTAGCGACACTTTATTCGCTACATTATTCGCTAAATGTGTTACTAAGTAGGACGGTTGGACTGACCGACAAATGCTACCGAAATATCATTTCAGTACTCTCTTCTAACAAGACAAAATTAATGTAATTGATTTAGCGTCGTTTTTATCATTGGCGACATCTCCGTCAATTTGGAAAAGTTTATGAAAAGTTGCCAAGTTAGCGATACCCCGCCAAATTCGTTGATCTGCATTTGTAGATCTGAAGAATAAAACATCCTGATCCGGTTTGTATATACTTAATGAAAACACTAAAATTTTATTAGATGATTTCTTGGAAACTGCATGTTAAAAAGTGCTAAATTATAACACAGAAATTCATCCGCGTACAGAATGAAATCCGTAGAAGCTGCACGATTACAAGAAAATTGTGATGTAAATACACATCAGCAAGATCGGTTCCAAAGTTTCTGCGATTTGGCTATACACCAAATTGTTCTATTTAAGAGAAAATGGGAGTCATTTGTTGGACCGAAATAAAGGGAAAGAATTGTTAGTTTTACCGGATTTGTTTATCCTTCTCTTTAACTTATTTAACGCGCTCCGCTACTATTAAAATGCAATCGCAGATATGCGAAAACATTTCCTTTATACTCAACAATTAATTTTATGGCTTGTTTTAGCTTTAAGAAAACGTTAAATATTTAGAAAATTCCGGTCTTGTATTAATAATAAGTTTTATATCGTAATTAAATCTGTTAAGCTTTTTGATAGTAAAAATTTAAATGGTTATTTTCTTAAGACAGGAATATTATTTTTTTTACAATGTTAAACGATTAAATATTGATTTTGCAATAAAATTGATTAAGTTGGTGAGATAATTTGAAAAGTTCACTTACTAATGGGATCCAAATTATATATATATAATATATATATATATATATATATATATATATATATATATATATATATATATATATATATATATATATATATATATATATATATATATATATATGCGAGGTTGTATTCTTTATAAGTTTCAAATTTCTATTCATTCAAATTTCTATTCTTTATAGGTCTCAAAACGTGTAGATCCGTTGAAAACTTGAATTGCGATTTTTGGCATGATTCCAATACTTTCCCTATATATGGACAGCACATAACTTTCTCTGCACACTCATATTCACGTTCGGTTTATTTCTTCAATAATTCATTAAATTGAATTTAATTGCACTACAGTAAATAACACACATAATAATTTAAAATCACACTGAATTGGCACTTATAATTCAATTTTCGTTCTCAGTTGGTAATTGAACTTTATTTCAACGGTGGTGCAGCGTAAATGCGGAAAAACAATAATATCTTGAGAACGGCTAGACCTAGTGTAATGGGATTGGTCTTATTCTTTTCTGTTAAAAATTATGTATAAAACAAGCATTTAATTTATATATTTAAGCATAAGTAGTTTTTTATTTTAGATTTTGAAGATTTTTGCGGGCCATTCCCCCCAAAAAAAGCAGGTTACTTTTTCTCGAATCGCACCAAAATCTAATCAGCACCAGGGTAACTTTCAATTGATTTATCTAACAAATTTTGCGATATTTGATATAGAAGTTTTTCAGCTTGAGTGGATGCACGCAATCTTTGTAGACCATTTCGCAAAAAAAGATGCGTGCTTTTATTCCGATACGTCCCAAAGCTAATCAGCACCAGGGTCACACACAAGTCACTACCAAATTTTATGAAATTTTGTCCATTAGTTTTCGAGTTAGAGTGGATATATGCATTGCACATACACACACACACACGCACACACACACACATAGACGTCACGTTAAAAATAGTTTTTTCGTATTCTAGAGGTTCCAAAACGTGTAAATCCGTCAAAAACTCAGGTTGCAATTTTTGGCATGATTCCAATACTTTCCCTATACATTACCGTGCATTGGAGGGAAAGTAAAAAAGACGTTAAAACATATTTTGGGACGATTTTTCAACTAACAAAATTCAGATGAGGCCGTCACAAGATTTTCACTACAGACTCAAATTTAAATATATAAATTGAGTTTAATTGTTGAAATTATGCAGCTCATCAACTCGCTGATCAATTTGTCCAGAAAAAAAGTGGGTGTTGCCATTCGAAAATTTCGAATTTTTTTCACTGTAACCGTAACCGTGAGAGCTCTATTGTTTGAAATCCTCACAATATCGAGAGCATACCTTCAAATAACAAATTTCCTTTCGATTGGTTTAGCGGATAGTACGCTAGGGATTCATATATCGGAGAAGTTCTTTTATGACCACCCTGTATATATCACATATCACATTTACACTTTCTTTTATAAGTGAACCGTGTGTCATTTTTTTCTACAATGTGTTTTGACCAGAATCTAAAATTCAGGATACAAAATGTTCATAGAATATTGCCTAAAATATAAAAGTATTTTATGATTCATTGTTCTAATGGTTGATAAGTATTTTAAATATTCCACCAGAATGGATACAAATAATATATCAGAATTCTTTTGTATCTCTAGAGAAAGTCGTGAATACACGTAGCACGTCCGTCATGTATCACGACTTTACCACAATACATAGCACGACTGTATGAATATATGTGAGCTAACACACATTGCACGAGTTCTGATAGGAGCACGAAAATTCTCATGTGGGCGGTTGCTCACACCAGAAATTTATTTATGTGACATCACATTTAGAGCGCCCTTTAACTTGTGTTGTTTTGTCTTTGGCATTCGTCCTAATGTTGCACCATTCACAAATAAATGGTTGTTATATATTATTAAGAAGGAATGATTGTATAGATAGTATAATTCTTTCTTGGCATCCTTGGGAAAAGCAAGCGGATAAATTTATTTAACGTCAATTCAATCGAATTAATCGTCAAATCAAATTTATTTAACGTCAAAGTTGATTCGATGCATTATATGTATATATATTTTTATCGGGCTTGTGAATAAAGCAACATATGTTTATAATGTTCATTTCAGAGTTATAGCACTTTTTAGCAGAACGTATTTGTAGTAGTTTGAGCTATATGACTACCTCTATGTTACAAAGTTAAGTAATTTGATTTGCACAGCTGATTACTTTTACAACACACCGTACAGAAGTTACCTTTGATAAATTTAGAAAAAGTATTTTTTTCACACAGTAATGTATATCCAATCATAATAAATACAACTGCTGCTTGCAAGTATGCACATTTCTAATACTTCCTTAATGAAATCAGGCTTAGGACGATTATGTGACATTTACAATTGTTTCGAGGGAGTTTTAAACCCGCTTCCTCGGGAGAAAATGAAAGTGTGATATTAATAATCTCAAATAAGCAACTGCGATATGGTAGGCAAAAGGAAATTCGATCAGATAAAAAACACCCAAAGCTAGAGGGTTTTATTAGTATGTTGCAACGAAATTTAACTACAAACACTTCAACCCATAGCGGCTGTTAAGGGTACACACTATTTTAGACTTGAAGAACCGGACAGAGTGCTTGACTTTTTTAAACACATACTCAGAAATTTTAGATAGCAGTGCGCAAATTCTATAGTTATGGGCGAAAATTGCATCGGAGCTCCATACATCGATACATTTTTAAAACGCATTTTTCCAACAATCTCTATGCCGAATTTTGTGGATATAAGTGTAAGAAAAACGTGTGCAAACATCGCAAATCACGATTCCCCTGAACGTGATTCGTCTTATAAATTCTTTGTGAACGACTCACCTCGTTCTCGGGAGTGAATCGCGACATTTTTACTGCATGCGAATCATGCAAAGCGTGTGCTCGAAGCGTATGCAAGTATTTTGCATATCCGGGTGCAGTTCCTGTTACGATTACGTTCCGGAACGATCATACCTTCGGATATATATATACTGGACTCATCTTAAAGCAAATCAGATCGATCACAGTGGAGATCGTAGATCGGTCGGTGATCGCAAAGCAGATCGATACCAGATCACTAGTGACCACGTTATGTTCGACCCTGTTAAGGGACATAAGTTTTTCTTTAAGATGAAGTCGCGGACGGTGAATTTTGGTAACAAATTTAGTTGGAGGTGTCTTGTCCAAAGGAACCATTTTCGAAAAGCGTGATTCCAGTTCTGGTGAAGTGCATGCATTAAGATTTAGGTGATATAGTTATTTTCTATTACCTTGATAATCTAAACTGCCTTAAAATGGTCCAGATAGAAACGAAAAAACTTCTGAGCTTGTTAGCTCATTTTGTAAATATAAATAATTCTCTGCTTTACCTGTGAATTACCAAGTGATGTAATCTTAGTGGTAATGAATAGCTATCAGCGATAGAAGTGATTAGACTTTTCACTTTGTGTTTTCTGCTTCTTCATATAAGAACACTAGCAGCATACCCGTTCTTCGTACGTAGTATATAATACAAAGGAACTTATAATTCGCAATCATGTGCAAATTCTGTTAAAATATTAAAGTTATTGCTCCTAAAGAGAAATGTAAAAATATATGTTCTCACTATGCAAATATATCTTCAAGGGTAGATCTGAAGAATAAAACATCCTGGCCCCTTTTGTAAGCAAATTTACAAAAAAAGGAATTGAATCAATATATGCAATTCCGTGCTACTTATATTGTCGCAGAATATAAAATATGCCAGTGTGTTAGTAGAAGATTACCCGTATTAAAATATGAGTCTCAAATGTATTTGCCGAAATAAAAGAGATGAAGTAATAAATTGAAAATATCAATAATCCCCATAATCTTTATACCAGAATGTCATAATTGATTCCAATATATGCCAATATATATCAAAACATATTCCAATATATATCAAAATATTTGCCAATATACCTGCACTACTTATATTCTCGTAGATTAGAAGATATACCCATGTATTTGAAGTGGATTACTCGTACAACTTACAATATATGAGTTTAAACATTTTTTGTCATAATGAAACAATTGCATAATAACTTGTAAATATCAATAATCTCTGAATCAATAATCCCCGATAATATCAGTAATAGTAACGTTTAAATCTGAAGACCGTAATTGATATTATCCAGTCAAAAATGCTATAAGGAAAATCAAATCGTTCTTTTCTAAAATACATTTTTATATCCATTAATTTATTATTCAAAACGAAAAAATAATAATTAAAATTAACAGACAGATTTAATTTAATTGCATTTCTGAGCAACATGATATAAGATAGAATCTTCCTCTTGAACTGCGAAATTAAATAACCATTTTGATTTATTTATACTTTTCACTGTTCAGTAAAAGCTTGTGAGAAATAAACCATGCAGATAGATTTCCCATTTAAATCATGTTTCAAACAATTCGTGTTTTTAGACAAGGACTAATTAGTGCAAAAAATCTCCCATCAAACGCAGCGATAAAATTTTAATTCACTTTCAAACGATTTTCAACCTTTTCGTTTGGATAAGCCACGGAGTTAGACAGTGGAACTCCTAGGAAAAAGTTTAGTTTTTCAATAATATCTCGACAACCCCTGATCTTAGAAACTCGAAACTTGGACAAAATTTATGGGGGCTATTTCAAGGCTATCCACACAATTTCATTAAATTCCGTTCAGTCGTTCTCCCGTGATGATGAGACAAACGAAAATTTCGTTTTTTACTCATATCTCGAGACCCACTGGTTGTAGAACCTCCAAACATGTGCTCATTTTTAAGTGGGACTATTTCCAGGCTACCCGTATAATTTCATCAAATTCGGTTCAGCCGTTTTTCCGTGATGACGGGACAAACAGACAGACAGATTTTCAATTTTATTTATATAGATTTTTCACTTGCCACTTTGAAATGACGTTATTGCTTCCCACATAAGCTTTAATATCTATCGGCGATTATAATCTATCCCGTTCTCGAACACTAAGTAGCTTGAAATTGCCTCTACCATGCGTACAGACGCACATACATACATTCTAATTTATTATTTATGACTTAATATCCTACTAAACTAAGAATGGCTTCATTCGTTAAGACATCATGCCCATCATTTAGGTGACAACTGTTGCACAAATAAGGTGTGTTGCAATTGAATCGTTTTCATTTCTTAAACAGCAACATTCATATTTTCAAATCTTTTCAGGAATCCATAAAAACTGTATAAATCAGAATAGAATCCAGATGGCCAAGAATTTCAACATGTGTTTCATAACATATTTAGTTCTTTTCAATTTTCAAATTTGTTCAATTTTCGTTCTTTCTAGAAGTAGTGTTGAAAATTTTAAAAATTATAAAATTTTTAGGTTTATTGACTTGTGACGTTTTGGCAAGAAACGGAAGAAGAAAGGTAAAAAATACTTAAAAACGTTATTCAAAAGATAAAAATATCTGCTTATTTTTAACATTACTATATAAATATTTTTGTAAGAAATTTAGGCATGGAACCATGTATATTCGTCTTCTCTCACTTCGTTTTTATTGGCACCATACATTTGTTCAGTTATCCTGTTCAGTATTTCCTAATGTTCATCTAGAATGCTATTCCTGCATCTAAAAAAAAATCTCTCCGAAATATTATGAAATCTCAAAATTGTTTGCGACAAATTTTCGCAGAACTCAAGCTGTACTTTCAGGTCTAGGTGCCCTGCCAAAGGATCTTATCTTCCCCTCAATTCATATGCAACCATTTTAATCGTAGTCATTTTTTATTAATAAAATAACGAAGAAAACGAAATTAATATTGGAAAACTTTTAAGCAACTCTACATAGTTCATTTTTATGGTGCACAACATGTTTCTACATTGCCAGTCAATGTGTTCTGAAAAAAACGTCTATGATTATTTGTTCTTCTTATTTCAAATGGCTGTGCCTGCATTTAATCACAGCTTTCTAGATTTTAATAAGGCAATTCAAATTACAAATTAGTAAAACAAAATTACTCTTATATAAAGTACATTTTTAAAATACCGGGTGGTCAGAATTAAAACACCCCTACTCTGAGCTCTCTATAGATCGAACTACTCAGTGTAAAGACTCCAAAATTGTTTAACATACTATTCAAGACATGGGGAAAGAGAATACGTGAAAAAAACAGTTCCAGAAACACAGATAGGTGGCGCTGTAGAAGAGAAATTATGCTGAAAAGACACAAAATACGCATTTGTAACACATTTTATTCGAACGTACCTAACATTCATATCACCAGGACCTTATCGATGCAGGGAATGTTGCGTATAACGTTATCCATTGATTGCTCAACATTAGCGGTGGCATCATCGTCAACGACATCTGAACGAGTCGATTTGCGTCCTCGACCCGGCTGAACTCCAAAATGTCCAGTTTTCTCAAATCGAGCGATCATTCTCCTGAGAGCTTGTGGAAGTCCTTTGCGCAAATTCTTAAGTCGACGAAACTCTCGAAGTGCAGCTGCAGCATGTCCTTTGTTTTCCTAAAACAGCTTCATAAGCAATGCGCGTTCTGGCAGTGTGACAGCCATCGCTGATAAGAATGAAAATTTCCCAGTTTTATCTCCTTTTATGCCCAGAACATAGTAGCTGCAAACCAAGGGTTTATGCAAATTTTTGTGCTTACAGTGCGAAATTGCAGTTACAATGACAGTTTAAGTTTCTTCACTTTTTTATCTTCTTATTTTTTCATATCAGTAAAAGAAATTAAAAAGGAAAAATTCCATACCGCATGTGTTTTTTTTTTTTTTATTATTTTGTGTCTTTGCAGCATATTTCCTGTTGTACAGCCCCGCCTATCGGTGTTTCTGGAATTATTTTTTTTCGCGTAACCCCTTTCCCCATGTCTTGAATAGTAGGTTCAACAATTTTCGAGCCTTTACACTGAGTAGTTCGACGTATAGAGAGCTCAGAGTAGGGGTGTTTTAATTCTGACCACCCGGTATTATTGGTACAGATAAACAGACAGAAAAAAAAAACATTTTTTTATTATTTTTTGTAATCGCATAATCTACGATTCGATATAATAATGTTATCCGTTTTGGGCTTTACAAATAATGACTGTAGTTGAAAACCTTTACCTAGTAATATCAATTTCTGTATTTTTTTTTTTTTTGGTCATTTGAGCAGCTGCGGAAATAATAATTTTGAATAAAATTGCATAAAAATGTTTTCCAGTTTTCTGTATTTATTTCAACTAAACACTAATACATACAATACCCCCAGGAAAACTCCAAAAGCTAAATATGGGTGTGGAATAATGTGGACTCCGGCCACGATCTAACAGCTGCCGTCACAGTCTACTGCAATATTCCTCTCCTATAGGATTTAAATCATTTATTTATTTATTTATTTTTGCCTTGCGCAGGACATGTATTTTTTTTTGGCATATAAGTATCGTTTGAGGAGATATGCAAATTATTAGAATTTGGGAGCAAAAGAAAAAAAAAACTTTTTATTAAGTAATGATGGCAATACAATAACAATCTAGTAAGATGCAAATTCTTCCATGGCAACTATATGCAGGTCGCTATTCGGTGCGACATAGAGTCAAGTTGCGTATGTCCTTCTGCGGAAGATTCTGCTACCAACGTTGTAACTGGTCAGATAATTGAGTGGTATTCTGAGAAGGCTGCAACTGCCGTCCCAGCAAGTCCCAGACATGTATTTTAGTGATAGGTCTGAGGACATGCATGACCATGGGAGGGTATTGAATTTTCGAAGGCATTGTTGAGAGGAGTCGTTCAGTATGTGGTCGAGCTCTGTCGTGTTGGTAAATGAAAACTGGGTGGCTTAACAGTATATAATATCGTCGATCTACAAACGAGTCATCATAATGGCTTGACTCCAGATTGACCGAGCTCGACACCAATCCAGATTTTTCTGCCTATGTTTAGGGGTCAGTGGTGGGCGCAGTAATGGACGTTTCTACGTTATCCAACTTCCTGCCAATCATCGGCGAATAGTATTTCTTGATGCAGAAAGCATGGAGGAGGGCAAATAGCTTTGATTGACTGAGGTAGCAACACCATTAGTGTGGACGTGTCTCCTCTTCTATCTGCACGATTCTCTCGAGCAGTTCTTTGTCTGGGGAGTCCTGGACCTCTGCAACGGTTACATGTGTATTCTATAATCCACTGTTGGAAATACCGAGCAACTACCATATCGCTCAGTCCAAGATGGCGACTGACATCTGTTGCTTCAACCAGCTTCACCTTGGCCTATGATGTGACCACGCTATAGATTTATACAATGATTGTTCGCTGCGCCGCAGAGTACGTCTCAAAGACATTATTGTACCTGTGACAATACGAAATTACAAGTCACTTTTAATTATTAAATTCATTATTTTAAATCACATTAACATTGCCGTAAATTCATATATAGTGGAATTAACATTTAAACGTACATTGCTCTTTGTTGTGCCGCAATTAGCCTTCCAATTATTTTCACCTTTTGTGTAAGTCCTGAAAAGAATTCATTAATCATTATAAAAAGATTAGCCTATTTAACTTTAACAATATAATTTATTTACAACATCAATTTATCACTAACAACAATTTATCATAATTATCAACTATCATTTAATTTCTCTAGTAATGGGAGATATGTGACCAGAAATAGTTAGATTTCTAAAGTGTCTAGGACCTGTGCAAATGAGGACATACCTTCAAGTTTAATCTTGTGCTTGTTTAAACTCTGAGGCTGGCATCAGTCTTATTGTTGCAAGTACGGCCATAACTCTCTGGTGTGTGGCTCATTGTCTTCCGTCTATTCCAAACTCTGCATCTCCAACACCAACTTTCATTTTTCTATAACTCAACTCTGCAACCTCTTTCGTATGTGTATCTGCGCCGCACTCCTCGTATCCATCTAACTGCTACCACATTTTGTATCAGACTCGCCGCAACAACATTTCGTATCGAAATCACTGCAACAACACTTCGTATGAGACTGGTTTGTGGTTCCTTCGGCGGGGGGGGGGGAGGTAGCTTCGCCCTTCTTCCCCTTGGCGCTCATTGGTTCTTCTGAACCCAATGGCATCACTTCACATATCAATGCCCCTCTAAGCCCCTGTGGCCTGGAACACCCAATTTTTTTGTATTTGACCTCAAAGTTCACTTTGTTGTAAACTCCGGCGCCAGCCAGACTATAACCTCTGTTAGCCGTTCTAGGCACCATAAATATTGAAATAAAAATGTCTCATGTCAGGACATATTCTGGTCTCACAGTACCAACTTGCATAATCAAAGCAGAAAATTCAGATCCAATTGCCCATGAGTGAGATACACATCGTTTGAAATGTTGCAAGATGTGTCGTTCTCATGCTCATTGCATAAGCCCATATAACATCACAGTTTGATCATTTGCATAACTCATAAAATCATCATTTGCATAACTCATTTCCATGTCTTGTTTCGCGGCCGTAGCTCAATTTTTGGTGGGTGGATATATATATATATATTTGAAACAGAGTGTATATTGAAAACATATTAAAGACTGGAATATATGGCCATGTTATATAAGTTATAGTAAAATTTATGCAGTTAACATTTATATGTGAAGTGTCCACATTTTCCGTCAAATAAGTATGATCCACGGCATGTTTTCTTTCATTTAGAAGTGAGGACGATGGTTAGACTCGCCCTAAATTCGGATTTAATTATAACCATGATCCTATGAAACATATAGTCGATAGAATTGCGTATGATTTTAAAATTTTTCACGCTATTTCCAAAAATTTTGTCAACCTTTGGAGACTGGCGACCGCCATTCAGCAACCCTTACTGGAAGCATTTGTAACAATATCAGTGTTAACAGTACACATCACACAAACCACGCTATAGTTGATATTTTGCAATACATATTTTTCCACGTTGCCACAGTTAACTGCAATTCCTTGTTACTGAAATTTAACAATATCAGTTCCAATCCAGTAATGCTATTTGCTATATTATGAGAAGGATTCTAAAAGTTGATTTCAGATAATTAAGTGTATATTCTGTATTTAATTTCATATTAGCAAATAGTGAAATATATATTTTTCGGCTCACGTTTGTTTTCAAATAAATTTAAATCATTCCAAATCAAAGTGTGCATAAATGTATCTAAGCGCACAAGAATATATATATATATGTGTGTGTGTACGTATATATATATATATGTGCATGTGTATATATATATATATATATGTGTGTGTGTGTGTGTGTATGTGTATATATATATATGTGTGTGTGTATGTTGTTGTTGTTGTTGAGACCCAGACCGTCCGACCTACCAGAAAGGTGTAAGGTAACTGTGTGTGTGTGTATGTGTATATATTTATATATGTGTGTGTATGTGTATATATATATATATATATGTGTGTGTATGTGTATATATATACATATATATATATATATATATATATATGTATGTATACATACATATATATATATATATATGTGTGTGTGTGTGCGTGTGTTTAAGATCAATATTTAAGGAATAAAAGCCGAGGTCAATGTTTTTGGGACACCCTGTATAATATTCCCAGTTCAATACTTTGACAGAAAATTTAGTACTTTGTGAGTTAATATTTGTAGTTCGTAAAGTGGTGCGAACCCTTGATTAAATGCAAGGTCTATCTATTGTCGATTCTGCAAAATTGTTGCATTAAAAAAACTTAGGGTTAAAACATAAATGGTAAATTTTCTTGCCACTAATAAGGTTTGAAAACGTCAATTTAAAAAGCTCTATAAAGGTTGAATAATTCGATTACTCGCACATTTTCGTTTAAAATACAGCGATCTAATCTTATTACTTGCCACTTTTAATGGCGAAAACAAGAATTTCGGATATATTGGATTTGTAAGCTTCTGTAACTATGAATGCTTTCTTTTGTATTATTTTTAAATATACTCCTAAATAGAAAATGGTATAAAAAGGTATATATCCAATGAATGTTCAGCTGATTTTATTTTTATATATATAAAAGATAAAACTCATTTTTAGAGTAGAACAAATCAGTTGGCGAAACAAAAATTTGTCACAAACTTTGCTTTATTTTTATATTTTTTTCTTATAGTCATTTAAATTGGGTATTCATTTTATCGCATAAACTGACATATAAAATAAAAGAAATGGTATTAAAATGACGTCCACTTTAAACAGTTTATTAAAAACTGTGTATTAATGTAAAATATATGCATTAATGCAAAATATGTAATATTAAAAACAGTGTAATTTACGTAAAACATTTTATTAAAAAAATTTGATTTTTCATTTTTTTTTACTTGTAAACAATAATCAAAAATAGTCAAAATAGTCAAAAATATTCCTATAAATAAACTCTTGGTAACACTTTTGAATGCTGGATTCAAAAATGCCGGTTTGGGGTAGTTTCCATGTTTCCCTTCAGTGTCAAATTAATTTAAATTATATTAAATTTGATTAAATTTACATATTTTAATTTAATTTGTTTATTTGTTTATTGGCGGATTTGGAAAGGATGTTTTAGCGTTCAAGACACGCAACAAAAGGTAAGGAGGCTAAGATGACTCTCTGATATTTCAAGGAGGACAAGATGTCACCCGAACATGTCAAAGTTGATGAAAACAGATACGATAAGCAGTGGTGGACTATAAAGTTTCGGTGGATTTAGGGACACAATTTTATGAGATTTTATAAGAATGCTGGGCTGGGTGAGACAACCAAGTGGTTAGCGTACGTGGATTGCACTCTGACGATATGCACTCGACGAGTTCGATTCCCGGCCTGCTCAAACTGTCTCCAGTTTTACGCAGAGTACGGGCACGTTTAATATATGGATCTGTAAGTCCTTCCACGAGGTTAGTGGTAAGAGACGGTAGGTACGGCCCCTGTGGATTTCGCTGGCACTGGGTTCCTGTCTCATTTGGGTGGCACTTACCGGTCCTCCAAACAGATACCTTGCACCTTCGAGTAGGTCGGAAGGTCTGAGTTGAGTAAGAAGAATGCTCGACTAGTTATTAAAAGAAATATGAAAGGTATAATTCAATTTTATCATGTAAAGCGAGGAAGACGTATTACTGGGTTTTTCCCAAATTATCGTTGAAGGCAGGCTGTGCACATCTACGTGAATCAACCACAGCTTTGTGTCTGAAATTTTAGACATTCTGCAGTTTCCCACCCATCTGCGGCATAAACAACTGCTCAAAAGCATAAAGTCATCCTATGGGGAGCTGGCAAAAACTCCTTTGATTTCAAAAGATTAATAACGTGTTTTTAATATTTTACATTAAAACAATATATATCTACAAAATTAATAGTACCACCCTCTATATATAGAAATTGAGGAAGTTGCTTAACATTGAAATATCATAATAATATGAGTGTGGTGAGGTGAAATTATACACACATAAATACAAAAATAAAACACATAAATACACTAAAGTTACTCACCAGATACTTCCACCCAGCTCAACCGCGTTATGTATAGTGGGGTCCGATTGGACCTAGCACATTGCATTTACTAAAATAAATAATCACTCCCTTTTCTTTGTGGCCATCGAGCAATTTATTTACAGAACACATGAAATCTCAATAAAACATTAATAACAATATACACAATTATAATGAATTCCCAATTTACCTAGGCTTGACCTCGGGGTGCACAGTTAATTTTGCATTAATTTGTAAATTTTTTTAATTATCCAAAATTTTGTATTTAATTACTTTTAAGGAAAACAAAATATAAATTTTATTTGGGCAAATATCCCATGAAGCGTAAAGTTGCCCTTAACACTGTAGATCACATCAAAATAAGTTTAGACATTCATATAAAACATTTTAAAATCAAAATATATAATTTTCATACCTTCATCACATAAGAATCACTCTCAAGGAGTGCTGGTAGATATCCCTCTGCACATTGGAATGGGTGGCAAGATTAATTGAAGGTTAGTTCATTATTTGGAAGGTTCATGAAAAACACTGCTAGTCTGAGAAGCTCGGTTGAGGATCATCAGTTGACGAAGAATTTAGCCAAGTATTATTCCGGAGAAGGGCACACTGTCCACTTTCCTTGTCCCCCTCTTAACGTCGGTTTACGCCCAGCGGATCGTGAGAGCTGCGTATAGGCTTTACCAAAGAGTTAAGATCAGATGCGTTTCCGCGGAGAATGTCTGCTGCTTAGGAGCCCGGGATTGATGCTCCGCAAACACTCCGTACATGTAGTATCACAGTTACCACAGCTTAAATGCAGCTAAGGGAGCAAGGTCCCACACCACGCCGTTTTGGAGGCAGAGCTGTGTTGCACTGCAACCCCCCAAAAAGAACAATGACGACTTTCTACATTTTCGGAGATGGGCACACTGTCTGTCCACTTCCAGTCTCCTCCTCTTAACGTCGGCTTACGCCCAGCGGATCGTGAGAACTGCATACAGCCTTTACCAAAAAGTTAAGATCAGATACGTTTCCGTAGAGTTTGTCTGCTGCTTAGGAGCCCGGGAATGATGCTCCGCAACACTCCGTACGCGCAATATCACAGTTACCACGGCTTAAATGCAGCTAAGAGAGCAAAGGTCCCACACCACGCCGTTTTGGAGGCAGAGCTGTGTTGCACTGCAACCCCCCAAAAAAAACAATGACGACTTTCTACATTTTCGGAGATGGGCACACTGTCTGTCCACTTCCAGTCTCCTCCTCTTAACGTCGGCTTACGCCCAGCGGATCGTGAGAACTGCGTACAGCCTTTACCAAAAAGTTAAGATCAGATACGTTTCCGTAGAGTTTGTCTGCTGCTTAGGAGCCCGGGAATGATGCTCCGCAACACTCCGTACGCGCAATATCACAGTTACCACGGCTTAAATGCAGCTAAGAGAGCAAAGGTCCCACACCACGCCGTTTTGGAGGCAGAGCTGTGTTGCACTGCAACCCCCCAAAAAAAACAATGACGACTTTCTACATTTTCGGAGATGGGCACACTGTCTGTCCACTTCCAGTCTCCTCCTCTTAACGTCGGCTTACGCCCAGCGGATCGTGAGAACTGCGTACAGGCTTTACCAAAAAGTTAAGATCAGATACGTTTCCGTAGAGTTTGTCTGCTGCTTAGGAGCCCGGGAATGATGCTCCGCAACACTCCGTACGCGCAATATCACAGTTACCACGGCTTAAATGCAGCTAAGAGAGCAAAGGTCCCACACCACGCCGTTTTGGAGGCAGAGCTGTGTTGCACTGCAACCCCCCAAAAAAAACAATGACGACTTTCTACATTTTCGGAGATGGGCACACTGTCTGTCCACTTCCAGTCTCCTCCTCTTAACGTCGGCTTACGCCCAGCGGATCGTGAGAACTGCGTACAGGCTTTACCAAAAAGTTAAGATCAGATACGTTTCCGTAGAGTTTGTCTGCTGCTTAGGAGCCCGGGAATGATGCTCCGCAACACTCCGTACGCGCAATATCACAGTTACCACGGCTTAAATGCAGCTAAGAGAGCAAAGGTCCCACACCACGCCGTTTTGGAGGCAGAGTTGTGTTGCACTGCAACCCCCCAAAAAACAATGAGACTTTCTACATTTTCGGAGATGGGCACACTGTCTGTCCACTTCCAGTCTCCTCCTCTTAACGTCGGCTTACGCCCAGCGGATCGTGAGAACTGCGTACAGGCTTTACCAAAAAGTTAAGATCAGATACGTTTCCGTAGAGTTTGTCTGCTGCTTAGGAGCCCGGGAATGATGCTCCGCAACACTCCGTACGCGCAATATCACAGTTACCACGGCTTAAATGCAGCTAAGAGAGCAAAGGTCCCACACCACGCCGTTTTGGAGGCAGAGCTGTGTTGCACTGCAACCCCCCAAAAAAAACAATGACGACTTTCTACATTTTCGGAGATGGGCACACTGTCTGTCCACTTCCAGTCTCCTCCTCTTAACGTCGGCTTACGCCCAGCGGATCGTGAGAACTGCGTACAGGCTTTACCAAAAAGTTAAGATCAGATACGTTTCCGTAGAGTTTGTCTGCTGCTTAGGAGCCCGAGAATGATGCTCCGCAACACTCCGTACGCGCAATATCACAGTTACCACGGCTTAAATGCAGCTAAGAGAGCAAAGGTCCCACACCACGCCGTTTTGGAGGCAGAGCTATGTTGCACTGCAACCCCCCAAAAAAACAATGAGACTTTCTACATTTTCGGAGATGGGCACACTGTCTGTCCACTTCCAGTCTCCTCCTCTTAACGTCGGCTTACGCCCAGCGGATCGTGAGAACTGCGTACAGGCTTTACCAAAAAGTTAAGATCAGATACGTTTCCGTAGAGTTTGTCTGCTGCTTAGGAGCCCGGGAATGATGCTCCGCAACACTCCGTACGCGCAATATCACAGTTACCACGGCTTAAATGCAGCTAAGAGAGCAAAGGTCCCACACCACGCCGTTTTGGAGGCAGAGCTGTGTTGCACTGCAACCCCCCAAAAAAAACAATGACGACTTTCTACATTTTCGGAGATGGGCACACTGTCTGTTCACTTCCAGTCTCCTCCTCTTAACGTCGGCTTACGCCCAGCGGATCGTGAGAACTGCGTACAGGCTTTACCAAAAAGTTAAGATCAGATACGTTTCCGTAGAGTTTGTCTGCTGCTTAGGAGCCCGGGAATGATGCTCCGCAACACTCCGTACGCGCAATATCACAGTTACCACGGCTTAAATGCAGCTAAGGGAGCAAAGGTCCCACACCACGCCGTTTTGGAGGCAGAGCTGTGTTGCACTGCAACCACAAAAACAATGACGACTTTCTTCATTCTCGCTGGTCGCCACCGCCCGAAGAATTGCGCCCTCGAGCTGAAATTAGGCTCTGGCTCGTTTTGACTACGAGTCGCCACACTTTACCGGACTCACGACGTCGGATCCTAGCCGAAAGCATTGTCCGCCCTAGATAGGGGCCACGGATACCGGGTCTGAGATGCATCAATAAGTGCATGCCGGATCGGGCTTCAAAAAACACAAGTGCCACGCACTTGGAGTGCTATTTTCTCGAGATCAGAAAAGCATCTGAATTTTTTACATTTCTAAAAACTTCCAGAATTTTAAAACACGGGGAACGACAAAAATAAACGGAGGAAGTCCCCCCGAATCCCATTCGCTGTTTCCCAAGCGCAATAAAAAAAGTGGACCAAAAATGCTTCATACCATTGGTTTTCGAAGCGGCGCTCATTTTGTATGCGCTCCACTAAAACACAAGAACCAGAGGGCTTTCTACAAACCGGGTGGTCCAAGGAACGGACCCCGACGCGAGCCACACCTGACAGGGCTGGCTTTAAATTTTCAGAGATCTTTAGCTCAGCTTTGACATTTTGCTGCAATTAATTCTCTGAATATTTACAAACCATGTCAGTGCGCATATAACCCAACGGCGCCAAAAAATCCCAATTCCGTCTGTGCAAAGGTCTAGCTATATACATACTACAAAACCATTGTATACATTTCAATTACATTACACCTGCCCTTTTTTTCCCAGGGTTATGTATAAAATATCTGATCACTGTATCACAATGAGTGCTAAGTGAAAGGCAAAAATAACTAAGGATACAACATTTTAAGCAACGGGTAAGGGACCACTGGTGATAAGAGGTGACATATTTACACACACACAATCGACATGCACAAATTTTGTTGATTCGTACTTAAAATGCGCCTAGAACATGCGAAGCCATCAAAAATTCAAAATTGAACATTTGGTACCCTTCAAGTGCGTTACCATATGTGGTACGGAAAGTAAAAATGCGAAAACGTACATTGGAAACGTACATACAAAAACGTACATGCAAAAATGTATATTCTATTACAAAAAATGCTTCATGGAAATTTATTATATTATAAACTTAAAGTAATGATATTGCTCATCACGTAAAACCAATTTCCCGTCAACTTTAACTTGAACACGTTCAGTTATAATCCTGTGAATGGAAATCAGCACATCCTGTGGAATTAAACAAATTTATCATAACCCTCCTCCTACCAGATAACTACCGAATTATGCGTCAAATGAACCTGTCAACTTCGGTATCGGACGTCAGTCTAGATAAGGCGAGAGAAGAAGTAAAAGTGTTATGATCTAGAACATCATTTATTGACAAACTCACTGCTGACTTTGAGACTCAAAAATAATTCCGTACTGGAGACATCATATTTCAGAAAGAAATCAAATAATAAAAACTGAACTAACAATTTTTTAAAATATATTTTGCAGTTCAATAATAATGTTACGCAATTATTATGAGATATATTTTTAGTTTACTTTTAATACATATAACAAGTACAAAGAAAGTATCCAGCAATAAGGTTAAAAATTGGAATTAAATTTTTCTTTGTATTTACTCATTTTGTTCACTGTAAAACATTTCATTGACAGTTCTGTATTAAGCCATTTATTTTTTAGGACTTACAAAGCTTTTCGAGTCAAGAATACTCTTAAAAATATGTTTTTGGGGCCATGAACATATATTCTAGCTGTGGTCCAGCATTTCATTCTCCAGCTTTAGTTCCATAAGAGTAAGGTTTGATACCCGATTACGGGTCCAGAAAGCCTTGTACATGCTCTGTACAAGAGCCACTCAAACTATAGATACTGGGCGTAGTTTTCATGTACAAAAAATAAGAGCAAGATTCCTCCAAAGTAATTCAAACCAGTTCATTTGAGATCTTAATGTATCGGTCAAAGAAATAATTGTATTACCAAATTCTTCACTTCAAAAGAAAACTTTCTGATTCCTACAAGGCGAATGAATTATTTTTTACCCTACGGGGCAGCTAGATAAAATATTTTTAATGCCAATTCAACGTAACTTATTTTTTATTCGCTAGCATTACCGATGAGTTCACATTTTTAACGTCAAAAGCCGGACACATTAATTCTTCATTGGCCACTTTGGGCCAGTCTATGAGATTTCATTGCGACATTTTACCATGAAAGCGCCCTTCTCCCCGTGTGTGTGTGTATGTATGTTTACGTGTGCAATGATTAATTCAACTCTAGTTTAGAAAATATCCGATATGTCATGAAATTTGTAGTTATATCGTGTGTTATACTAGCAGTAGTGAAATTGCAATACAACTAGGAGAATAGAAGATGTCCTCATTTTTCAAAAATGGCCCACAAAATGGATAAAACATTGAAATAAACAGTTAATATATATTTCCCGTAGAATCCTGAAAATAGTTTTTTAAAACCAATCTATATTAAAAAATTCGAAAGGATTATAAACGAACTTTTCGCAGAAAAAACAGTATAGAATTTTCAAGGATTACACTATAAAATTTCAGCAATAAATAAGAAGGGTTTACAGTTTTGAAATTTTGGATACAATACTAATCTTATTCTTGCTAAATCGCAATAACAATTTCAATATAATTCTCATTACATGAACTTCTAAATAAAAGTAAAAATGTACTTCAAATATCAAATTAAATCCATCTGTTGCAATCTTGGATAGTAGGAGGAGGAGGAGGGAGACTGGTAGTTTATGGGATATTAGTTAAGTTATATATGGCATTATACTGAAGTTTTTCAGAAAATTTGTTATATATGGTATTTTATAAGAATTTAGAGGTATATTCGTTAATTAAACAAATTAACTAATTATGGTATGCAATAGTTGTTGTCAAAATGAGAAAAGCTAGTCCCATTACGCCGGTCTACGAATATTTCAGATTTTTGCAATTTTGGCGGATTGGCTCCATTTTAAAAGGGCATCAAGTCGCCAAACAAAAATAAAAATTAATTTCAGATTCAAATTCGACTGCAGCCAAATAAATTACAATTTCACCCATTATATTTTAAAGTAAAACTCAAATTAATGCATTTACAAAAAGAAAAGACTGCTTGGATGTGAAGTGCAGTCCACATCATAATTTATATTTCGCATACTCTAGGGGGATGGTGTTATTTCTCACAATAATTTCTGAACTCATTACTTAGAACTGGCAACAATAATATTTTGGGACCAGTCTCTGTGGTTCCCCTTGAAAATATCAGCTATTTCGTACTGAAGAATGATAGAAGTAACGAAACTGGTCCATAGTTACTGCTCGCTATACTGAGACAACCCAGCAGTTTATCATTGTTATCTAAATAAATATTATTATTTTGTCGTAAAAATTATATATTATCACATAATTTTTTCCCCTAAGTCAGTTTGAAGGTTTATCAGAGAAGGAAGTTATATATTCTCGAAAGTTCCAGTTTTTCCCTTCATGCCCTCAGGTAGACCGTCACATACACTGACATCCGGAACTACTGCAGACAGGTCAATTTCACTGAGGTGTCATGGTGAATCCGAGGAAGATAACATGTGGCATATTTTTTCTCCATAAACCGTACTACTTACTTTTTCAAGATGTGTAGAGTCAATGCCATATTTATTCAAATTTTATTTTAATTTATTAATGAATTTTATATGAGCCATTTTATTTTTTTATACATGTTAGTAGATGCACTTAGTGATGCTCGTGATTTTAAAAATATGTAAATTCTAAAAATAAAAAAATATATCTTTCTGAACTTTGCCATTAAAAAGTTTCACTTTCAACAATAAAGATGAAAGCTAAGTTTAAGAATGGAAATAAGTAGCATAATTTTGTAATAAAGCGGATCGCAAAGTAAAATGCAGCGCAAATAAAAGTGAAATGCATACGTATGATTCTAAAATCACTATTTTCCTTTTTCAGTGCAACCTAGGACCAGGAGGCTCAATTGAGCGCAGACTAAGATGGCGGAAAATGGACTCCTGAAGATTGAATAACTCCTTTTTTCTCCACAACTTCGCAGCTGATGTTCTTATTTACTTCTCATGTTTATAATATCTTGTTTTTATGTTTTTTCTATTTCTTTCACCTTCTCATTGAGTTCATATTCTCTGCAATCACCTTATAGAAGGAACACTTGAGCAACGCATATAAGTACAAATATATATTAAGTACAATAAGCAATATATATAAGTACAAACGCATATAAGTACAATAAGCAGCATGCAGCTAATTCGAGAATACGCTGAATACCCTTTATCAGTGCAAGAGAACTGACAAACTCGAAGTACAAAAAAGGAATGGGCGCAAATAGAAGAAATAGAGGGGGTTACATACCCAAGACCTGGAAAAAGATCTCGCTTGAAAGAGCCAATCAGAAAGCAGAATGAAGAACAGTCCAAAAAATTCGAAACGAGAAGTAACACACGAGGTTATTAATTACATTACATTTTAGTATTTTCTTATCTTGTTCATAATTTCTTGATTTTCTATTTTATTTCCTTTCACATCCCTATCGTTCCTCTAGATAGAGCTATTGTATTGGTTTCTGTTGTTTAGACATTTTTTGTTCAACCAGCTTTGCACTCATTTCAGAATTCTGGTGCCTGTTGCATTAAAAAAGGAAAGGTGCCTGTTGCATTTTTAATGCCTGTTGCATTAAAAAAGGAAAATGTATTGACTTACTAAACACACTATTTTCTATCTTTATGTGTGCTGCATTTTGCATTGTGATCTAGTTTATTATTGATTGTGCGTCACGTTTTTTTATATACAGTAATATTTTTTTCTCTCTTTAGAAAATTAACTTCGAATGAAAACCTATTAATTTTTAGAATAATAATTATGTTCCCATTTGCTTTCCAATTTACGAAACAACTAAAGTTTCACGATAGGTCAAAATGGAACAGCCAGTTAAATAACTTGTAAAAATATATCCTTGAAATATTATCCTTCTCGTCGAACAACTCTAATAAATGCAGTCTTAAATATCTGATTATTTGTCGTCTTAGAACTGCCAACTAAATAGTTCAAAATATTAATAATTTAACAAAATCCTGTTTTATAATTTTACTTTCCCTGCAATAGATGGTAATGTATAGGGAAAGTATTTGAATCATGCCGTAAATCACAACTCGAATTTTCGACGGATCTCCACGTTGCGGGATCTCTAGAAGACAAAAAAACTATTTTTAGCGTGACGTCTGTACGTTTATCTGTGCAATGTAAGTAACCATTTTAACTCAAAATCTAATACCCCAAATTTAATAGACTCGAGTTTGGATCTAGATATTTTGGAACTTCTATAGAAGGCGAAAAAACTATTTTAGCGTGATGCGTGTGTGTCTGGCAATATATGTATCAAATCTTTCTCAAAAACTAATTGATCACATTTCATAGAATTTTATAAGTAAGTCACTTATGGATTACTCTGGTGCTGATTAGATTTTGGTACGATTCTGGATATGAAAAACCTGTATGTTTTTATGAAATGGCCCAAAAAACAGCATGCATCCACTCTAGCTAAAAAACTAATTGATCAAATTTCACAAAAATTTGGTAGATAAGTCACTTGCGAGTTACCCTGGTACTAATTAGATTTTGGTACTTTTTTCGCAAATATAGAACCTGCCTTGTTTTTCAAAGTGGACCTCAAAAATCTAAAAATCTAAAATAAAGGACTACGTATACTCAAATTTACCAATTAAATGCTTGTTTTAGACATAATTGTTCACGATAAAAAAGTAAAACCAACTTCATTACTCTAGAACTAGCCGTTCTTCAGATATTATAGTGTTTTCACATTTTTGCTAAATCGCCTTTGAAAATACCGTCATTTACGAAATAAAAACGAACATTTAATTGAAAGTGCAAATTCAGTTTCATTTCAAATAATTTTGCATGTTATTTTCTGCAATTAAACTCAATTTAATTAATTATTAAATAACTAAAGAGGGAATGAATGTGAGTTTCTTGGGAAAGCCATGTGAACACATTAAATTTTTGTTTCTATTAACAAAACATAATTGAAATATCTGAATCGTGTTTTCACTGGATTTTCAGATACTTCCATATGCGATAGTGCTTATAGTCTTTGTATAACATTTATGAACAGGATGAAAAAAAATTAAAAAAATGTCGCCTATTTCAACAAAAGTTATTTAAGTATATTTTGTATCCATTATTTCAAAGTCATTTTTTCATGTTGGCAACATCTTAGTATGTATTACCTAAGACAATAAAAAATAATGCTATGAAAATTTTAAAATAAACTTGCTCCAAGATAAATTATTATGTTAGTTTCTTGATTTTAATTTGTCTCTTGGTGCCATCTTAAATGGAATTAAATCCCAAAATGAAAACGGAAATTATTTTATCTCAAATTGGATATAATTTAGAATAAGTTATTTATTTGTTGTGTTATTTTGCATGATAAAGCTTAAATTAATGCGTTACTTAATATATGTTGAGATGTGAGTTTATAAGAAAAGCCATTTGTTGCCGGCATCGCATTTTATTTATTGATATATATTTCAAATAATGGTGTCAAATTGCAAAGAAAACTGTCAAATTTTGTAACAATTATCAATGTATAGTTAAGAACTGCTGACGACTGATACTTAACTGTATTAAAAAATCGGCAGTGGCCCCGTTCCGATGGAGCTCACCTTTAGTAATATCGGAAAAAGTAACTCTATCCAAAATATGATTAAATACATTTATGGGGTTTACAAAGTGCTAAAATCTCGTGCTTATTGTTCATAGCTATCACTTTTTAAGATATAAGCATTACAAAATAAAATGCTGATACTTCTTCAAGCTGACAAGATGATTAATCGAAATCTATAACAGCTTTTTTTAAAAGTAAATATAGATTTAGAAAATAAATTTCGTCATACATATTTTTGTTGTTTACTATTTATATCTATATTTTAAAGTTTCGAAGATATTTCGAGTGAAAGAATGAAAATGAAATAAAAATAACTGCTTGAACAGATGCGCTTTTTAAGTTGAGCTCTATCAAAAATCTAAATTATATACACTCGTAGGGTTTTAAAGAGCTACACATTCTGGCTTATTGTGCTAAGATAACTATTTTAGTTTTTGAAATATAAGCATTATAAACTTTTTCAATATAATTTGATACAACGTTCCCTCGAAAACATTTCAAAAAGAGCTTTTTGAAAAAATATTTAGAGATTTGGAAACTAAATTTCCTAAATCTTATTTTTATCGTTTACTAAAGATATTTACAGGCAATGATTGTTATATATTAAAGATCCGGGTCGCTTGGTCTTAACGACAAATTTAGGGACTTTGATAACACATTTTGTGAATCGTCAACGGCCGTACCGCGCTGAAAAAACCGGTTCTCGTTAGATCACCGAAGTCAAGCAGCATCGGGTGCGGTTAGTACTTGGGTGGGTGACCACCTGGGAACACCGCGTGTTCTACCCGGCCGTCAAAACAGTTACCTTACACCTTTCTGGTAGGTCGGACGATCTGGGTCTCAATAACAACAGCACATTTTGTGAAATATCGCCAGTTTGGTGACTTTGACGGGTTCTGAAAAAATCGAATTTCGTAGATTAATCCGAGTTGCGTGCCTCGAGTTACGTGATTTTTCCAGAACTTTCTACAGCGCGTATATATAAGCCGGTTATCGTTCAGGTGGTGAGATACAGTGATACAGGTTAAAGTAAATTTCGAATATACGAGTGTCTTAAAAACGAGTGTCTGTTTTGTGAATGGGGTTTAATGACTGTTTTGCTGCATTTCACAGATGTTTTGTGACCCTATAAAGTAGCTAGAGAGTAATTAGCTATATAGTGTTCCTATTTACGTCCAGACTCGTTCTTGTGTCATACAAATGAACACCTGATTCCAGAGAATATTCCGCAACAATATATAAAGTGCAAAAATCTATTAGCTTAACGTTTTTTCCTGACGAAAAAAATACACAAAACGTATTATATGCTTAATACTTTACATTTTCAAATTCGAAATACATTGCATTATTTATATAATGTTAAATGGTAGATAATATGCTGTAAGACGTATTAGAGACATTTTTATAACACGAAACTATAAATATCAACTATACTCCTCCCATTTATAATTTTATGAACGTAAATGTATTTTTATTTGAATGATTATGAACACATTTTGAATGTTTTCTAAGTTATATTTTTTTCATTTGGCTTTACTCCAGGCACTGCAGCATTTCTAAATAAATTGTGGCTATTTGTTACTAAAAACGATTGAACGGAAACATTATCTTGGCACGTTTTTAACACTTTACAACAAAGTTGAAAAGTGTTTATGACTTTGTTCATTCTGTCTGTCTGTCTGTCTGTCTGTCTGTCTGTCTGTCTGTCTGTCTGTCTGTCCGTTAGCACGATAACTGCCGTAAAAATGAGTTTATCAAAATGAAATTTTAGTATGTTGTTCAGACGGTCTGTAGGACCTATGGGAATATAAATAAATAATATCACCCAATTAGTTTTTTATTGAACCCGGGTTGAAAAAATGAAATACATTGAACCCTATGGGACCTAATTTTTCAAACATTTTTTAAGTAAATTTAAAATTCACGAATTGCTTCGAAATTTTTAGGAAATATTCACATTATCCCATAGAATATATATAAAAAAATTCAGTAAAATATGTTAAGTAGTTTTTTAATTAAAAAAATTATTTAATATAGGGAAAAAAACAAATTCAATTAAATTCTGACTTTGGGATATCTTCCAGAAAGAAAAGAGAGAGATATTATATAATAAATATCTCGCCATTTGTTTAAACGTTTTGCATATGGGAGTGGCTTCATAATTTAAAATAAATTTGGTAGATAACAATTTTTCATTTTTTTTAAATTTTATATAACTCTTCATGATAAATTTAATTGATGGCATTTTAAATGCACTTTCCTACGTCCTAGAGAGTTAAAATTTGGTACACAGCTTAAATTTGTTGAACATTTTATTCGACAAAAATTTGATGGATCTTTAAATATAGATCATACATTTTTTTCGAAATGGCCTGAAAATAATCCCCGTTCACTTCTATAAATCATTGGTGTAATATTGTTAAAAATTCTGATGTGGACAGCACATGTCTTTCTCTGCAGACTCATATTCGTTCTCTTTATTTATTCAATGATAATTTGAGTTTATCTGCACAACATAAGCATTTTAAATGACATTGAATTTACACGTTAAACTTAAATTTGGTTCTCATTTGATAGCTGGACTTATTGTCAAAGGTGGCGTAGCGAAAACGCGAAAAAACTAGAATATCTCAAGAACGGCTAGTCCTAGAGTAATGGGGTTAGTCTTATTCTTTTTGTTGTCAAAAATCACATATAAAATAGGAATTTAATTGATATAATTGAGTACACGTAGTCTTTTATTTTTATATATAATGATTTTTGCTGGCCATTTCGCAAAAATAGCCCGCTCCTTTTTCCCGAATCGTAGTAGAATAACCTACAAATGATTTATATACAAAATTTTGTTAAATTTGGTATATAAATCACTTGTAGGTTATTGAAATATTATACTCCAAATTTTGTTAAATTTGGTTCATTAGTTTTTAGCTAGAGTGGATAAAGGCAATTTCTGCGGCCATTTCGCAAAGAAGGCAGATTCTTTTATTACGAATCGTTCTATAATCTAATGAACATCAGGATTTCCCACAAAAACATACCTACCAAATTGTATGAAATTCGGTCCATTAGTTTTTCAATTAGAGTGGATGTAATATCCACACAGACACACAGAAACATACACAGATACACCCTTACACACACTGACGTCTTCCTAAAAGTAGTTTTTTCGTGTTCTAGAAGTCCCAAAACGTGTAGATCCTTTGAAAATTCGAGTTCCGATCTTCGGCACGATTCCAATACTTTGAGTACATACACATACACATATATATTATCTGTGTATTATCTGTGTATCTAAATTCCGTGCCTATGCAATTACAATAGTTGTGATTTTAAATGATCCCTAAACTTTTATTATTTCTTCAAGGAAGCCTAATTTTAACATATGCAGAATGCAAATATCTCAAGCGATTGTAAGATGAATTACATAAGAATTGCTGAATTTTTTTCACACAAAATTATTTAGCTCTGGAGTCTGGAATACAAGTTATATGAATGAAATATTTATTGATTTTGCATAAAGAATCAGATGATTTATATTTCGATACAGTTTTAAATATTTAAGTATAATAAATTACTGTAGTACTGTGATAATGTAAAAGATATTACCACTGAATGAATCACATTTTAGAAATTTTTAAATGAAATTACATTTCAGTTGGAAAGTGTTTCATAATCAATGCTTATGCATGATTGATCTTTCTTGTTTATAATTTCCCTTGTAACTGAAAACCTAAAATTATAATATTTCGTATAGATCAATTACTTACGCAATATTAAATACCTCCATTACTTTTCAAACTTAAATGTAAAACAGGTATTTTCAAAGAATGTTTCGCAACCATATTAGTTTTTTTACTTAATGCAGTAGTTCCCAGCATAGAAACAATATGTTTATAAAACGGTTTCTTTCATAAATCATTTCATTATATTTGAACATATACTTGTCGTCTATTTGTACATACACGTACTTGTCGTCTACTTGTATATACAAGTACCTGTTGTCTACTTGTACATACACGTACTTGTCGTCTATTTGTACATACACGCACTTGTCGTCTACTTGTACATACAAGTATCTGTCGTCTACTTGTACATATACGTACTTGTCGTCTATTTGTACATGCAAGTACTTGTCGTCTACTTATATATACACGTATTTGTCGTCTACTTGTACATACACGTACTTGTCGTCTACTTGTACATACATGTACTTGTCGCCAAATAAAAATTCAATGAGGGCAGCATATGACTTTCCCTAAACACCGCTGCGAATTATTTTGATGTATTTAGAATATATATATTTTCAGTCATTTTATATCCACTGTAAAGTAACTAGCATGGAATCAAAATTTCAAGTTTTGTAGGCTAAATATATAAATTTATTTATATTCCCGGACAAAATTCACATAAAAATAATATTGGTATTTAATAGCAAGTGAAATAAGCAAAATTTTGTTAATTAGTAGACGTTGAAAAACAAAATTGGTGGGTTTCTTCTCGTCAATAGAATGCACTGAGCCTATGATAATGCTGTTTGATTATGGAAAGTCTACTTTTTAACAGTACATGTTACGTCTTTAATGTTATATAACTTATTTTATTAATAATTTGTAAAAATGTGTGATATCTTGAGTACGGTGCATGAAGCGCAATAAAGTACACACTGATATTAAAACAATTCAAAGATATTCTGGCTGTGTAAATAAACCAAAAACTCAAATTTGAATTTTTACCCCCATAACAATACTTTTACTATACATTATACCATGAACACAGAGAAAGTAAAAAGTTGCGCAGTAACTCCATTGTTATACAAATTTCTTTATCGCACGTCTGTCAATTAAGTACTTTGAAATAATATAAATTGCCTAAATACAACTAAAATATATAGATAAATAAAAAATATATAGATTTTTTTAAAATATTGCATTCATTTTTTAGCTTTCATTAACTTTTGGTTAATTAAGATATTTTAAGGGGGCAAACTTCACACAATTCTCAAATCTCACTATTATTCCAAAGCGACTTTTCGCAGCGCAGGGAGAGGGAAATCGTAACATACCGATGTTATA